>MCJB01050776.1:7933-20921 GCA_002018475.1 Nicotiana obtusifolia | reverse complement strand
TAAATCACCTCTTTTAGCAGCTTGTTCACGGCATTGTTGTAGTATATCATCTTACTCTCCTGGTTCATTAATAGCTCGTTTCATATTAGCATGTTGAGGCACATTCTGGGTAGAGATTTGTGAGATTAACCCACTGTCTTGTGCCTTCATCATAACTGCCAAGACTGGATGTTGTTCACCTCGTTGAATAGCAATCTTGCTGTTCATACCCTGTCCAGCACTACAAGTTTGAGTTGCAGTTATGGTGTTTACTGGATTTGAACTTACCAAAGCACCCAATAGCATTCTATCTTCCATCAAAATTGCTGGAATATCTGTTCCATGCTGCTGCTGCTGTTGCCCAGATTTTGTATTTGTTACTGCATTCAATATCACTCGACTGGTACTGATAACTTGTTGCTCTTGTTGCCAAAATTTTGAAAGTATTACTGCATTCTGGCGTTGTTCACTGTTTGTGTGTTGTTGCTGTTGCTGCTGCTATTGTCCATTATTTGGAAATGCTACAGGTGTAGTGATTGTGCAAAATTGCAGCTGCTTGTGCCCAGATTTGCTAGGTGTTAGATGCTGCTGCTGCCCTATTTCTGTATTTGGTACTGCATACTGCTCAATTGTCGAGTCCAATAGTAGAGTATTTTCCAGAAATGGATTGCCTGTAGGATGTTGCTGCTGCCCAGCAGTTGAAGGTTGAAAGGCTCTGTGATGTTGCTGTTGTCCAGAATTTGCAGATCTTGCTGCACTATACTTTGGAGAATTCTTGGGAATGAAAGCTGGAGCATGTAAATTAAGCTTGCTTCTGTGACTTGATGGCAGTGGGGGCATGTCTTCATCGTCACTCTCATCATAATTAGTCGATTGCCTCTCTTCATCATCCCCCCAATCCTCCTCTTCTTCATGTTTAACTTGATCAGCCCAAGTTCTGTATTTTGTTTGCCGATCACTCTCTCTGTAACTCCCTTGTCGTGCATTAATCATCTCTCTCAAGGTTGGATATGGTAGTGCCTCGTTGTTATGACTGGTAGGTAGCAGTAACTGCCCACATTCACCTATGTTCTCCAAATGATTGTTCCGACTGTGACGGAATATCAAAGACGGAAGTGTTCAAAGTGACCAATGGCTACCTAACCATATTAGTATGCATCATCGTTGCAGCCTGTGCATTCTTGATAATCTTTTCAACATGAGGACTGGAAAGCTGAAATGTTGGAACCTTGGAGCTGAGATTGCCAGGCATTTCCTCCACCAAATTGTTTATTGATGCATTCTGGCGATCACCCAATTCTTTTCTTAACATGTCCTCGCCCTTACTGTCTTTTCCACTGTTGGAACAAGGAGCAATTTGTTTGGACATCGTAGCTTCATTTGCAGTTGCAAAATCAGCTTGTCCATCCGCATGGAGTTGCAAAGCTTCAACATATTCGAGCTGAGCACGTTACTGGAGGAATTTTGTCGAACACTTGTGTTCAGCTGCCTTGGCGATACAACCTTCTTTGTGGGTGATTTTCTATGTGTTACCACGTTCCAAATCTCACACTTTTTGGTTTTTTCTTCTCCCTTGCCAGTATCAATCTTACTTTTGTTTTTGCATACCCCAGATATGGCCTCCTGCCCATCCTCTTTCTTTCCTAAGTTCTGGTTCCTGACCTCTGTTTTAGGGATTTTATTTTCAGTTGCCATCTGCTCACCTTCAGCTGACACACTATCTTTCTCATCATTAACTCGAACATGAATTGCCTCACTATTAGTTCCATGCTCCAATTGTACAATGCTTTGAGCTTGACCAATAACAGTATTCAGAGCACCAACAGTAGCTGAGTGCATCCTGGAAAACACTGTCGATGCAGGGATGTCTCTTAAATTTTTGTCAATAACAGCAGTGGCAGTACTCCTATTTCCTTCATGATTTAGCCCAGTTGTTTCTAAACCATTGTTCATCATAACAGCCTGTTCATTAGATTGTTGCAAGCAGCCCTTCTGTCCAATGCTGGACGCCTTTGCTGCTAGTTCGACCACTCTTTGAGCAACTCTTTTATTACTCAAAAAATCTCTAGCATCTCCTTGTAACTGATCAATATTGCTCACATCAATATCTGGCAGATTGCGATCAGCTGTTGCTCCCTTAGTCCTCAGCTTTTCTTCAGATTTATCTTTCAAAACTTGACAAGATCTTTCATCATGCCCTTGGTGTTTGCGATATGTACAATACCTTGGAAGATTGTCATGCACAACCTCTTGACAGTACGCGACAGATCCACCAGTAACTTTGTCGACGATACGCAAATTTACTTTGTTTGGAAGTTTACCTAGCAAATCGAGCATAACCTTCTCTAGCTGTGCTATGTCTTGTTCTCTCTTGTGTTGCTTTGTCAACAGCCACAGATTTACGCACAGTAGATGCGATAGATAATAATGACCACTTTGCAAAGAAATTTGGAGGCAGTCCTGGCAGTGAAATCCAGACGACAGCCATGGATGTTTCCTCCTTTGGATTGAATCCCAACGTACATGGAAAGGTTCTGAAGAAATATTCATCACCTCTGGATTTAACAAATCCAGTCGACCTTGACTGAAACTGGACATAATAAGTGTACAAATCAAACCTAACCAAAAGGTGACGATATTCGAGCTGTCCAATGTTGCAGCGACCCTGAATATCGAATTGTGTCAGAAAGAGTTTTCTAATCTCTTGTAACTCCGGTTTTCCGTATAGAACTTCATCACAACTACTTGATGTAGTCCTTCTTCTCTAGTGAACTCACTGACTTCATCCACGGTGAATTCTATTGTTGGTGCACCATTAACAAAAGTAACAGGAGTAACTCTATTTTTCACGAGGTTGCGGCAGATTGTTTCGGATTAAGTTGCGAAGCATATGATTGCTTTGGATAATCTATTTCAGCATGTTTTTGAGTTGTCTCACCCACTGCCAACCGGTGAGGAACAACATTATCATGCAAATGGTCTGCTGAGGTGGTTTTGACATTTTGTCGAACACCCGGCGTGTTCGACTCTGCAACGACACCTTTTGTTTACGTTGTGGAGATTAACTCAATGAGAATTTTTTTTGAAGGTCAGGAAATAATATTCTCAACAGCAGGAATTGATTGACATCAATTTTGAGCCAATTGGTTTAGCTGAGCTCGATATGCGAAACTGGTCAGTTGTTCGCAATTCTCGGTAGAATTTTGTGGTTGTTGTTGCAGCTTCTGATTGTTTGTTGTTAGGATGTGCGCCTGATGATGATGGATTAGAAATTGTACCAGGAATGAGCTATGAAGATGTTGATCGCTGATGCGATGAACTGCTACAGTGTTTGAGCTTTTGTTTTGCTGATTCGGTGCAATTTCATGTTTGTTTTGGGACAATGTTTGGATAGTTATGTGCGCCTTTGGTAGACGCAGCTTTTGAGTCTGTTTGTTTGGCTCTCCCACAGCCAATAGCTGGGGAGAGGCGTTGGCAGCCATGGCTGCTCACAATCGCAGACAAGGCTTTATGGTTATGGCTTGATATAGCTTGTTCAGACTTAAACGTTCATGAACTATTTCAAATATCAAAATTTCAAACTTGTGCCAAACACGTCCAAACAACTCGGAATGACCCCAAATTTTGCACACAAGTCATGAATCACCACACAAACCTATTCCAATGCTTGAAATCACAAACGGACATCAATAACCACAAGGTCAACTATGGGTCAAACCTATCACCTCTCTAAACCTTCAAACTTCCAACTTTCAGTAATTAGCCTCAAAATCATCTAGGAACATTGGAACTCAAATTCGGACATACGACCAATTCCAAAAGCACTATGTGGATCTAACGGATCCATTAAAACTCCGATCCGAGGTCAAATACACAAAAGTCAATCTTGGTCAACGCTTCCAACTTTAAGCCTCCAAAAATAAAAATTCCTATTTCAAATCAACCTTGAAGCTCTCGAACATCGAAACCAACCATACGCACAAGTCGTAATACATCATATGAAGCTATTCAAGACCTCAAACCACCGAAAAGAATGTTAATTCTTAAAACAATTGGTCAGGTCATTACATTCTCCCCCACTTAAACATATGTTTATCCTCGAACGTGCTAAGATTCAGCCATCGAGTCACTATATAAATTCACCATACACATACCCATGGATGATCCCACATCACGTGAATTCATATAATCCCGTCTACACAACCTAACCGAAGATTCTTTCTTCAACCTTAGTCCATAAACTGTAGAACCCAATCTCTAACATCCTGAATTCATTATAAGACCCAATTTTGGTATCTATATACTGCATAAATCCAAACAAGTTGTATCAATCCATAATCATACTCTAAGATATAATCACACGATGTACCCTAGGAATCATGTACTTATAGTATTATATCCATACTGCTCAGTACCCAATCTGGTACCGATAACAAACCTCATATCAAATAAAACTTTGTTCTAAAACTTTGCAACACTATGAATAATGTAAAAAACATGTAGAAACTCACAACTACTCACCAAATGCACAAGTCGTGGAGTTCTCTACCCCAATAAGAACCATTGCCCAATTCTATGCTGAGCAATGCCATCTCCTCCAATCATACCTTATCCAAATCCTATTGCACTAAATCTAGGTCCAATAATCTCATCTCACTAGTACAAGTTGCTCGATCAACGTGCCATACCAAATGCCACGTAGAGCCACATACGATGCAATCTACACCCAACAAGCAACAACTTGAATATAACAAAATATGGAAGGAGAACCAAATAAGAGAACTATCCAACAAGCTCAGTAGATACAACAACCAAAAGGCAAAATTCTATGATCCCATCTCACAATGGAGAAACTAAATTCACAAATTAAGTAGAAGGAATCATATCCTAACATAACTTCGCTGCAGCATGTAACCCAATCCAAAACTGATCCACATTGAATACCCATTAACAAAATCCTCACACGCACCAAACACGTGTATATCAAATAGCAAGCACATGACGCGCATGACCATAACCATGGAGAAATGGATATCATAATATTCCACAAGCAGGAAGAACATGACCAAGTGCAATAAGCAACTTGATATCCCAAGAGTCATCTCACTCAACTTTGCCACATGACCCAAGCAAAACGGCAGTTTGTGTGTAAATAGTCAACAGTCTCCCTACCCCTCTTAGCATAAGAGAGTAACACATAAAACATATCAGGAATGAATAAGATCAAACTCTAGTCAATGGCGCAACCCCGAACACTAGGTGTGCGAAGTAAACAAACCTGATATGATATAGAACACACATTCTCATTAGGCCAACCAATGGGCCCCCAAATCAAATCCAATCATCCAAAATAGGTAAATAACCTTCAAAAAAGTCCACAGTAACCTAACCATAACACATACAATCAGTCGTCAAACTCTTAACATACCTTCGCTATCCGCAATCAAGGAACAATTTGCCACTGAAAACGCCCGGTCCCTAACCTCAAGAATATCAGAATCTCCATATCTGATCCCAACTTCACCACTCAAATGACCAACACATCCCTCATACTCAATCATCTCACGGGAAATACTCTCATATATCTTTTGTGCCACATAGCAAAATCGGAACATTAGCAGTCAACAACCAAGCGATTACTATAATACTAGTCGAGCATCCGCAAGTCAAAACACAATGCCTTCTGAAATGCACACCCATCTCAGATGGTACCAAATAGTGCTAGCATTCATCTAAACATCTGAAACTGTCCATGATGTCTAGAACTCATGACCTCCCCTTCGAAACTGAACAGTAAGCTTGTACATGTAATCTCAATCCCACACCGTGCACCGTATCCATCATGCCATCATGTGAAAAATACGAGAATCTCATTTTCAACCCTGAATCACAAGTAGGATACACACTCCATAAGACATAGACCTTCCACTCGACCCCATCTAGGGGAAAAATCACAACATGTAACAAACTCCCCATGCCTGTAGAAGACACACGTCTCAAGCCATGGCCGAAAACATCAAGAACTCTTTGAAACCCATTTGTACAAAACCAAGCCATCAGAACTGAATCCCTCTAACTCAACCAAGTCACGCAAATCATCAAGCCCAAGAGTATTGCCACAAAACACCTGTAAAGCTTCACCACAACAAGTAACATTTCTTCTTGCTAGTACACTATGGTGCTTGATCAAAGCTCACCCTTAGAGATCCTAGTATAAAACCACGTAATCTTAAGGCTCATAAGCCATTGTACTCCCTCTTAAGCACTCAATAGTACCACAATTAAAATGCCCACTCTAAAGAGACCTTCTATGAAATACAGAGTATGTCTCTATAGTATAATACTGTCTGAATGAAAAGTAATAGAATAAGATAAGGCAAGGGGACTCCAGGGGTCTGTGGCATCCATGCAGCACTACCTTAAATCCTCTCGAGCAGCAAATGTACTCACTCCCTGGGTCCATTGCTGCCAACACCCAGATCTGCACAAAAATGTGCAGAAATATAGTATGAGTACGAGACAATATGTACTCAGTAAGTATCAAGACTAACCTCAGTGAAGTAGTTACGAGGTTCACATCATGTGATACACAATAATCAAAGAATCTGTGCATTATATCTAAATAACTGCAATAAAATATACCAAGATGTAATTCATTAACGCAACATAGGTAAATCAATTGTGACAATCGAATTATCAGTCAATAATAGAAGCATAGAGTAGCATGTTAAAATTTCAACATAAAAGCATATTAAATGCACAAAAAGGCATAAACGATTCACTTGCATGGCCAACTTTCACCCTTACATTCAACTCCCAACATCCGCCTCCATATCATCATCAATAACATAGTCAAGGTATCATAATCCATGTGTACGCCATCAAGAGAGAAACATAAGAAGGCGACCCTAAGAGGATGGATCTATATTCACACGTTGCACGACAAAAACCTTATGTCGTGAATAAACACACGACAAAGACCTCGTGCCATAACTATGGCCGCACAGTAAATGCCTCGTGCCATATCAATAACAATATCATCACAACTTCATGGAAAAGACCTCGTTCCACAACAACAACAATACCATCATAACCGCACGACAAAGGCCTCGTGCTGCAAAATCATCACACACAATATTCACACAGAAAATATTGGGTGCCAACACCAAAACAATCTGCTCAACCTGCACATATGTGCAAAAATCATAACAATCCAAGACAATAATTAATTATCAAGAGACACGCTCACAAGTCATAGGTATGGTGCATAATAATAATAATAATAATAATAATAATAATAATAATAATAATAATAATAATAATAATGTGTGGATGTGTGCTCAAGATGTAAACATGAGTACGGCTAAATATATATAAATGATTCCATAAATACCCATCCTGGCCAGTTGGGAGATAGAAATACTTAATCATGATCTCTAGCATGGAAGGATAAGCTCACAAAGTCATAAAAACGATTACATATGTATCATAGAGAGAACACAATAAATTTAAGGCTTAATAGAAGCCTAGAGCCTAATCCAGTCATTTTTCATACATAGTTCACGCATAGACGCTCCTCATCTCGCATATATGTTGCTTTATATACATGGAAGTTAGACAAAATAAGGTCCAATCCTAAGGGTTATATTCCTCACACGAGATTGGAAAGAAACATACCTCAAACAGACCAAATCAATACTCTAAAAATGCCTTCCTCTTAAAAACCACCTTGGACCAGCTCGAATCTAGCCAAAAAATAACTCAATAACGTCAAATAAAATCATATGAATCAATTCCAAACTGTAAAGCTTCAATCTTTAATCAAATTCCCGAAAGTCAACCCGAGCCCACATGGTAAAAATCCAAGTTAAGGGGTAAATCCCGACTGCCCATAATCCCACAGGTCCAAATATGTGATTAGATTCCAAAATCATGTCCAAATCATAGTTCAAAGCCCTAATTTTCAATCTCTTAAGTTGTAGGAAAAACACCCGAATTTTCTTCAAAATTCCATATTTTGGGTGTTAAAAATCTATGTAGATTTTAAAAATTATACCAAAAATGTATAAAAATCACTTACCCCAAAGTCTTGTGTGAAAATCTCTGAGCCAAAATTATCTCTAACAAGTGTAGGGTTCAAAACTTTGAAAGAATGGCTAAATTCCTAAAATTCATCACTTAAATGCACTGCCCAAGGGTACTCTTCGCGAATGCGACACGTGCCTTGCGTTCGCAGAGCACAACAACTTCTAGCCCCCAAAATACCCTTCACATTCGCGAAACCTTCCTCGTGAACGCGATGCACAAATCCTGCCTCCCTATGCGAAAAATCTCCAGCTCCCAGTCCCCCCCCCCCTCGAGAACGAGACACCCCAGTCGCAAATGTGAAGAACAAAACCTTCCCAACACCAAATCCTTTATCGCGTACGTGAGGCTCCTCCCGCGAATGGGATGAACACCAAACATCAGCAGAATCAGCCAACTCTAAACTTGCTCCGAGTGGTCCAAAACTCACCCGAGCCACCCCGGACCTTGACCAATCATACCAACAAGTCCATAAAATTACCCGGACTTATCTAAAACCTCCATACACATATGATAATATCATATCAATGAATCAAAGATCAAATCACAATTCGAACTTCTCTTAAATTTAAGAACTTCTAACTTCAAACCAAGTGTCGGATTTAATCCTAACCAATCCAGATTAGAATCAAACCTTGCACACAAGTTCCAAATGACAAAACGAACCTATCCCAATTTTTGGAATAATAATCCGAACTTGATATCATCAAAGTCAACTTCCCATCAAACTTAGGAATTCTTCATACCTTTAAATTGCCAACTTTCGGCTAATAGAGCCAAAACATCCTAGGAATATCCAAATCCAAATTCGGGACATACACCTAAATCTAAAATCACCATACAAACCTGTTGGAACTATCAAATCACCAATCTGAGATCATTAACATAAAAGTCAAATCTTGGTTAACTCTTACAATTTAAGCTTCAACCAAAGGAACTAAGTATCCCAAGTCACTCCCCTGGGACCAAACCAACCATCCCCGAGAGTCACAAAACAACAAACTGACATACTGGAAATATCAAATCAGGAAATAGGGCTCAAATACATAAAATGATCGGCCGGGTCATTACATTCTCCCCGTCTTAAACAAATGTTGATCCTCGAATAGGTTTTAGAATCACACCTGAAATGCCAAAAAGGTGAGGTTATCTGCTCCCATATCATGCTCGATTTCCCAAGTCGCCTCCTCAATCGACTCACTTCTCTACTGGACCTTCATTGAGGAAAATGTGATCTCTTTAGCCCTGAGCTTCTGAACCTGCCTGTCCAAAATGGCCACCGGCTCTTCCTCTTAACCCAGATTCTAATCCAACTGCACTGTGTTGATGTCTAAAACATATGACTTAGCTTCATGATACTTCTGAAGCATAGAAATATGAAATACCGAATGAAATCTTGAAAGACCAGGAGGCAAATCAAGTCTATAAGAAACCTTTCCAACTCTCTCCAACACCTCAAAAGGACCAATAAACATGGACTCAAATTGCCCTTCTTTCAAAATCTCATCACGCCCTTCATAGGCAAGACTCTAAGAAGAACCCTCTCACCCTCCATAAAAGTGACATCACCAACTTTCCTATCAGTATAACTCTTCTGCCCAGACTGAGTTGTGAAAAGCTTCTCCTGAATCAACTTTACCTTCTTGAAAGCAATCCGAACCAAGTCTGTGCCTAATAACCTAGCCGTACCGGGCTCGAACCAACTAACCGGAGAATAACTTCCATATAAGGCCTCATACAGAGCCATCTAGATATTATACTGATAGTTGTTATTGTGGGCTACTCTGCTAAAGGTAGAAGCTGATCCCAGTGACTACCAAAATCAATAATGCAGTACCTTAATATTCCTCCATGATCTGAATGTTCTGTTCGGACTGCCCATTCATCTGAGGGTGAAATTCAGTACTCAACGCCACTTGCGCGCCCAACTCACACTGTAAAACCCTCCAAAAGTGTGAAGTAAACTAAGTGTCACGGTCAAAGATGATAGAGATAGTACACCATCCAGGCGAACAATTTCTCTAATGTAGATTTAAGACAACCTCTTTGAAGTGTAGGAAGTCATAACCGGAATGAAATTCGCCAATTTGGTCAACTGATCCACAATGACCCAAATGGCATCAAACATCCTCAAGGTCCGTGGCAATCTTACTACAACGTCCAGAGTAATGCGCTCCCACTTTCACTCTGGTATATCAATCATCTGAAGCAAACCACCTAGTTTCTCATGCTCATACTTGACTTGTTGACTATTCAAACACCGTGAAACAAGCCAAACATTGTTCTTCTTCATTCTTCTCCACCAATAATAATGCTTCAAATCCATTTCATCTTTGTAGCACTTGGGTGAATAGAATATCGTGAATATGAGCCTCCCCAAGAATCAACTCTGTCAAGACATCGACATTAGGAACACAAACGACCCTAAAGTTGCAATACACCATAATCACCAATAGTCACTTCCTTAGCACCACCTCGCTGCATTGCGTCCTTAAGGAAAAGCAAATGGGGGTCATCATACTAGTGAGCCTTAATGTGCTCAAACAAGGACAGCTGTGAAACAACAAAAGAAAGGACTCTACTCGGCTCAAAAATATCTAATATCACCAATCTATTGGCCAACACCTGAACATCGATAGTTAAAGGCCTCTCCCTATCTGGAATAATTGCCAAACTTTCCATGCTCTCCGCCTTTCTATTCAGGCGCCTGCTACCACAGTGGCCTTTCTCGGACAACTCAAATTATCTCTGTGTGCCTCAAATTCAGATCCTTCTATTGAAACAAAAGATGAAGATTTGGTGATTAGTGTAGACCTCACGCCATATAACTAATGCCCACAAATCTTAAGCGCGTACACAATAGTTGCCAACTCTAAATCATGAACCGGATAATTCTTCTTAGGGCTTCAACTGGTGCGATACAGAGGCAATCGCCCTACCATCCTGCATCAACATGTACCCAAGACCAACACATGAAGCATCACAATAGATCGTATACTACCCCGATCCTAAAGGCAATACCAAAATTGGAGCTGTAGTCAAGGCACTCGTGAGCTTCTGAAAGTTTTCCTCACACTCATCAGGCTATTTGAATGGGGAACCCTTCTGAGTCAACTTATTTAGTGGAGCCGCAATAGACGAGAACCCCTCCACAAAATGATGGTAGTAATCAGCCAAATCCAGGAAACCTATGATCTCTGTGGCCGTAGAAAGTCGGGCCAACTGTGAACCGCATCAATCTTATTCAAATCCACCTTTATCCCCCTCACTAAACACCACATGGCCCGGGAATTTCATGAAATCCAACTAGAATCCACACTTGGAGAACTTAGCATATAACTTCTTCTCCTCAGAACTTGAAGCACCATCTAATGCTGATCGTGCTCCTCCCTAGATATCATCAATGAACACAATGACAAAAGAATCCAAATAAGGTTGGATCACACTATTCATCAAATGCATGAAAGTTGTTGGGGCATTAGTCAAACCAAAAGACATCACCAAGAACTCATAATGCTCATAACGGGTCCTGAAAGTCGTCTTAAGAATTTTCGAAGCCTTGATCTTCAATTGATGGTATCTCGATCTCAAGTCAATCTTTGAGAATACTCTAGCACCCCAAAGCTGGTCAAACAAGTCATTGATGCAAGGCGGTGGGTACTTTATTCTTGATGGTAACCTTGTTCAATTGCATGTAGTCGATGCACATCCTCATGGAACCGTGTTTATTCTTCACAAATAGAATCGACGCACTCCAAGGTAAAATACTCAGCCTCATGAAACCTTTATCCAATAATTCCTGCAACTGTTCCTTTAATTCTTCTAACTCGACTGGAGCCATGCGATATGGCGAAATAGTTATGGGTTAAGTGTCAGTGCCAAATCAATACCATAATCAATATTCCTATAAGGTGGCATGACCGGTAGGTCTGCTGGGAACATATCTGGAAACTCTCTCACTATGGGGACTGAATCAATTGTAGGAGAATCAACACTAAAATCTCTAACAAAGGCTAAGTACGCCAAACGCCCATCCTCAACCGTCTGTTGAGCCTTCAGAGAAGAAACACCCTACTAGGAATATGACTAAGAAAACCCCTCCATTCCAATCTTGACAACTCCGACATAGCCAATGTCACGGTCTTAGCATGATAATCAAGAATACCATTGTACGAAGACAATCAATCAATACCTAAAATCACATAAAAATCCACCAAAGCAATAAAAGAAAACCCCTAGTTCATAGCCCCCAATAGTAACCACACAAGAATGATAGACACGATCCACCATAACAGAATCTCTAACAAGCGTAAAAACATAAACAGGACTATCAAAAGAATTACAAACATATCAAATATGATATAAAGTAGGATGACACGTATGCATACGTACAACCTGAATCAAATAATACTGAAGCATCTCTATAATAGACCAGAACACTACTTGTAGTGACTACATATGATGTGACTGCCTCAGTCCTACTAGGGAAAGCATAGCAACGGGCCTGGCCTCCCCCTCTAGGACGACCTCTACCCCCATGTCCCCCACCTCTAGCTAGTTGTGCAGTTGGTGTAGCATCTAGAGTGAAAATCATAGCCTAGGTACCCTGCTGAGGTACACTCATCTGAAGCCTAGGACAATCTCTCTACATGAGCCCTAAATCACCACACTCATAACATCTATCTATGGATGTGGCCGCTAGAACTGAGTCTGCCTGGGACGTCAAGAGCTCTATATGGGAGGTGCACTGTAGGATGATTGTACAATACAAGTTCTTTTAAATGCATGAATAGCTAAAGCACCACATGAAACCTAAAGTGTTGACTGAATTAGTCGGCTGAAATGACCTCTACCCTGTCGACCCTTGCCCCTAGAGTAGGCTGAATCCTCCAAACCACGAGGCTTCTTACCCCCCCCCCCCCCC
>MCJB01050775.1:11298-35233 GCA_002018475.1 Nicotiana obtusifolia | reverse complement strand
CCCCTCCCCGCGAGATCACATTGAAAGGTTTTAATGATCGAGTTGAATTGTGTTTGGATTAGTTTATGAAATTTTGAGAAAGTGGGAAAGGTTTCAGATTTATATTTTAGTGGATACACCCAAACATAATGTGTGAAATTGTCAAGAAGAACCATATAATATTTATATCCTGAATTACTCAAAACTGGTGATGTCCACAGATCATAATGAATAATATCAAAGGGTTTAATTGTACTAGAAACAGAATCAACAAAAGGCAACCGTTTACTGTTGGAAACTTGACATGAGGGACAAACTAAATGTTCAACTTTACATTTATGAATGAAATAACGACTAAGATAATTCAGCACATTCGCTCCGGGATGTCCGTGATGATCGTGCCATGGTGTGGATGTTAACGATGACAGCAAAGAGAATGCGGTCGGAGGGAGTGGATAAAGGTCCCCATTGCTATTGTGTCGGGAAAGGAGGTGTCCACCCTTGAGGTCCTTCAAAGAAAACCCAAAGGGGTCAAATTCAATGGAAACTTAATTACCAACTGTAAATTTACGAACTGATAACAGATCTTTAATGACATGTGGCGAGTGGATAATTTGGTTTAATTGGTAGGTTTTATTGGAAAGTTTGTAAAAGCCATTACCGGAACCACTAATAGGTAAACGTTGATCATTACCGACAAAAATAGGACTTATAGGTAATAAACATGGAGTGGTTAGTTTACCTGAATCCGATGTGATGTGTGAGGATGCACCGGTGTCCATGTACCACTGTGGGTCGGTGTAATTCAGATTCAAGTTTGTGAGAACCGATGTCACTTGGGTTGAGAGCATTGTTTCCTGTTGAGCCGAAACTGGTGGGGCTGAAAAGTGATTCTGAGTTGTTGTTGTTGGAGGTAGTTTCCGATTCATCACCCATGGTGAAGGGATAGGCGAAGGCTTGAAGAAAAAAATTAGGGTAGAAAGGCTCTGATACCATGAAGGAATATGATTTGTTTATTGATTTGCAATGATTTACATGAACCCCATATATATTGACGGAATACAAATCAAAGACCACTAATTTAGGCACAATTATAGGAACTATTTAATGACTAAATCAAATCAATGGAATATATAAAATATACTCTACTAATAGAGTGGTCTACATCCAGCCGCAGAGGCAGACCCAGTATAGAGAAGAGGGGTCACCCGACCCTTTTAACCTCGCAAAAAATCTAGCATATATAATGAAAAGAGTCAATATTTTACCTGAAATCCTTAAGATCAAAATTTCAATGGGGCACTCGTTGAGCAGTTAGCTCATGTGACAAAGTTATGTATTGTGTCACGGGCTTGGAATTGTCACGTACAAAAACTGGGGCAAGTGAATTTTTAAAAAAATTGTCTTGAAAATTTGAACAGAAAAATTGAAATTCAGGATGCAGTAACTAATTCCTAAATAGCCGCCCTTTAAAGTGGCTATCTGGTGTCATTTCTACACAAAAACTTGGTATATAAGTGAGGAAAAGTAGAGGAGCGAGCCCGTTAATCCCTAGTTTCCAAGGGCTTTTTTCACCTTTATCCCGCCCCATAAACTATTTATATTTCGGTAGCTAAAAAAATGTATGAATTTGAATAATTTTTGTATATAACATACAATATATATATATATATATATATATATATAATACAAATAATATATATTTTTCGGCTTTTATTTTGAAAGCGACTATACAACAACATTTTCCCTAGTTTTGAAACTTGTGGATTAGTTGACCCTCGATAATTACTCGGTTATCGGAAAAGACTACAATTTAGCATAACCAGTACTATGCAATTGATTAAAATGTATATAACTGGTCTTAGAATTTGCCGGATTGTTAATCAATGAACTTCGTGATTTCTATGTGATATTGTGAAGTGGTCTAGCAGTTCTTTTGTTTCTTTCTGGTTTGTTTTTAACTTTTTATTATTGATATATATGTTAAAGAATTACTATGAAAAAAATCCAAGTAACTAAGATAATCACAATATTATAAATCACAAGAAAATTAAATGTTATGATGCTAAGAGCCCGTTTGGCCAAGCTGCCAAAATTTACTTATTTTGAAAATTACTTTTTTTTAAAAGTACTTTTGAAAAAAAATAATTTGTGTTTGGCAAATTCATTTAAGAAGTACTTTTTATAATATTTGACGAAGAAATTGTGTTTGGCCAATCTTTATAAGAAGCGCTTTTCAGTGTCAAATTACCAAAAAGGATAGTACCAAACTTTTATAATTATTTTAAAAAGAAAAATAAATTTTAATATTTATTATTAGAGACTGTTATTATTTTTTATTTAATTTAATTAAAATATAAACATAAACTAAACATACATACTAAATAAAATTATTGTAATATATATAATTATACCCAAGCAATAATATTATCTAGTATAATTACTTGTTATTTACACCATGAAATAATAAGCAAAGTCACTCACACATGATAATATTTCTCAACAATTTCATCTCTAATTCTATATCACGCAACGCCTCCATAATAGTAGAAGACTTGTCTTGCATTTCTAAAGGAATACCAGAAAGCCCATCTCCTTCCTCAATCTTCATTAGTATAATAGTTGAATTCCTTATCAGTAGAAGATCGTCGTCAGATGAAATTATGTATAGTCATGGTAGTTGTAACAAGATGAATCTGAGTATCAAACTTGAAAGATGACATTGAGCGTAAAATAGAAAACCTATTTTTCAAGACTCCAAATGTTCTTTCAATTGTGCATCGAAGACTGGAGTGAAAAAAATTGAATGTTTCATTTGGATTTCTAAAAGTAGAGTTGCGCTTGAAATCCGGGAGATGATATCGCTCACCTTTATACGGTCCTCACACTGCTAACGCATTAAAGTAGGGGCAATATTATATATATATATATATATGGCAAGAAAATGCAAAGGATAATTTGAAAAATATAAATTTATGGTGAGGATAGTTTTGTCTTGAATAAATTAATTTTCTGCTTCTGCTTCTTAGAAGAACCTAGAATTTTCTGCTTTTTCCCAAAAGCAGAAAAATTGGTTCTGCTTTTTCCCAAAAGCAGAAAAATTGGTTCTGCTGTTGATCAAAAGTACTTTTTTATTTTGGCCAAACACATTAAATTTTTCAAAAAGTATTTTTTTGACAAAAAGAAAAGTACTTTTGGCCTACGAGAAGCTTGGCCAAACAGGCTCTAAGTTTGGAATGTTATATTAACTTCTTCAATGTAAATTCATATTGCGAAATATCGAATGTTTCTTATTACAATTTTTTTTATAGCAAAAGTATTCATTGGTCCTCCATAGAAATATGCTGATCTAATAACATAAATAATTCTAGGATTTCAATTGATTATTTATGGAGAATTAGGTGATTTTCCTGAAAATACCTTTTATTTAATACATAGTATTAATGAAGCTACCGCAAAGATTATAAACTTAAAAATGAAGAGCAATTTTTTAGAGGGATTATAAACTTAAAAATGAACATGTTCCATCAATATTGAAAAAGGGATTATTCGATATGTAAAAGATATATGATCATCTGTATACTTTTATGTTGAAAAAAAAGATACTTATAATTTACTATTTTCAATTATTTATGTTAACCGCCAATAGTTACAATCTTTCTCCTTTGACTAAGCTGTTCCACTAATATATATCCAAATACACGCCATGGTTGTAAAAAAATATTTACACCGTCGTATAGTGTAACAGTATTATATTATATTGTATGATTTTGATTTATACAGTTGAATCTACTATATTATATGTTGATACTAGATAAAATTATTATAAAAATAAATAAAATAAATAATAAAATAAAATAAATTAATAATAAAGAAGGACAAAGATGAAAGAAAAACAAAAAATAACCATGCAATTACATCAAATGGATCATCACATATCGTATCGTTAAATCTAACGCTAATACGAAACTTATTAAGCATTTCCACCAATACTTATCCAATATAACACTTGTTGACGCCTTGAGACCAACAAAACAACGTGGAGAGTAGTTTCCAAAGCTTGTACTTATTCGTTTTCTATATATACCGTCCAAAATTTCAGCAACTTTAATCAATTAAGTTTTGGCATGGATTATTTTCGTTTATTACCAGAAGGTTGCATATCTGAAATTCTCTCCTTCACTTCTCCAAAAGATGCTGCTACTTCCTCAGCTATCTCGCGAGGATTCAAGTCTGCTGCTGAATCCGACGTCGTTTGGGAGAAATTTTTGCCCTCTGATTGTCAACATATTATCTCTACATCAGACTCACTCTTGGTTTCTCCTTCCAAAAAAGAGCTTTATTTTAGTCTCTGTGACTCCCCGATTCTCACTGATGGCGGCAAACTGGTACGATTTCTTCGTTTCTATCTAACCTTTGGTTCTTTTCTTTTCTTATCTTTTTTTTTTCCTTCCTTCTTTTGTGTTTTGCTTTTTCTGTTTTGCATGAAAAGATAGTGCGAATCGCTGAGTAATTGAAATCTGATTTAGCCTAAGGCTTTGGTTTAGTAGTAATTAAGAGCGTGACAAAGTGATGTGTTGTGTCACGGGCTTGGAATTGTCACATACAAAAACTGGGGCAAGTGAATTTTTAAACTAAAAATCTTAACTTCAGGACAATTTAGAGTATTTTTGTCTTGAAAATGTGAACAGAAAAACTGAAATGATGACGGCAAACTGGTAACTCTCTAACCTTTGTTTTGCTTTGTTTGGTGTTTTAAGAAAAGATTGTGTTTTTAATTCCTGAATTACTGAGTAATTATTCTCTTTATTTCAATTTACGTGAACCTATTTGAGTGAATAGGAATTTAAAAAAGAAAAGAAAGATTTTGGAGCTTGTGGTCCTAAATATGCCATGAGATTACTCTTGTTACAAGAGTATTGAAACTTGTAGTTTTAATCATATTGTAACGTTGTGGCTATAAAAGTAGGTAAACTAGAAAGTTTAAGTTAAATTATTTTTAAATTTAGAAAGAAGTGATAATTAAAATAAAAGGAGCAATAAGGATTTAAGTTATATATATACTTATAAATTTTTGTGCTAGTATAATCTAACCTGTGATAGAATGTTACTTACCATATATTTTAAAATACTACTTAATTCTATTAAATAAAGTTACTTGTAATTACCTTTCGAGTGACCTGATTGTATAAATATTTTTTATAGCGTCAGTGCATAGAACTTAAACTCTTCAAATAATTTTTGGCTTTTATAAAATCTGATCAAGTAATATATGTAATAGATTAAAATGTACTACTATTATTTTGGTGTCAGATTTTGCCGGATTGTTAAGCGATGAGCTTTGTGATTAGTGTGTAATATACTACTTATGTGTTTGTATTAGTACTTCTACTGATGGTTTTCCGAGATTGGTACAGTTTTACAAGGATCACAGCAAAATATTTTCTAGAGTAATTCTCGCTTGACATATGACATGGTATTCACAATCAAAGTTAGATTTCTTGGAAATGGACTTGAAGTATAAATTTGGATTACACTGGGTTTTTTTTTTGTTGTTGTTGTTGTTGTTGTTGTTGTTGTTGCGCTTGAAATGTAAATTTATTTAACTAAAGGGTTAGTGGTGTTTAATTAGATAACACAAGGACCACAATCTTCATTCAATCATAACTAAGCGATCGAAAGTATATCGATTTATTTCCTTTTAAGTTTTTATTTTAGGAGTAAATGTGATTATATTCACGAATATAAGAAAAGTTCAGCCAATTGTCAATGAAAAAGGGCCCTAATATATGGATGCGTACAGTGTATGGGTGGAAATGGGCAGGCGCTTGTAGCTAGTCATGTCAAGTTGGGCATGGCCAGCCTGTGACCGTCCCAGCCCAACCTAACCCGTCCATAACGGGTGTTTAATGGTCTTGTCCCGGACTCCCTTTCATGTAGTTAGATAAAGTTTAGACCCTTTATTATTTTCAAATATTTTTATTTTTTTATTCCTGATGTGTTGTGTACCATGGTTTTATTTGTTAAATAGAGTGTTTCATTGGATAAGAAGACCGGGAAGAAATGTTTTATGGTTGCAGCAAGGGCGCTTGTTATTTCATGGGGTGATACACCACATTATTGGGGATGGTCATCTCACCCAGACTCCAGGTTTTGTATTTTGTTTGTTCCTTTCCTGTGTAATTTAGAAAGAAATTACTTAACATAAACATAAATAGTAATCACTATAATTCTTTGCAGATTCTCGGAAGTGGCTAATCTTCGGTTTGTTTGTTGGCTTGATATGCGAGGCAAGATTGAAACTGGAATACTGTCAAAAAGAACCAAATATGTTGTTTATTTAGTGTTCAAATTGGCGAACGGATTTTATGGCCTTGAAACTGCTAATGCATTTGTTAGATTTGTTGGTTGTGAGAGTAACAATGAAGCTGAGGAACGAGCTAGTGTTGTTAGTCTTTCCAGGCAAGAAGGGCCTACTGAGAAACGATCCAAGAGAAGAGTTGATGGATGGATGGAAATAGAAATGGGGAGTTTTTTCAATGATGCTGGAGAAGATGGAGCTGTTGAAGCGAGATTGATGGAGATTAGGCGTCTCTTTGCTAAAGGTGGCCTTATTGTTCAAGGAATGGAGTTTCGACCAGAATGAAGAAGAGAAGAATCCTCTTACCATGCCTTGCTAAAAGTCGCTCTTTTCTGGATTGATTCAAAGTTCTTCTAAATATGGCCCTTCTCACAAAATGATCAACCCCGAGTTATCCATAGAGTTGATTCACTATTTTAATGTACAATACAGAGTGAGTAGATGTGTGTAAAAACCTCAATATCTTCTTATGATTATAAATGAAATATGCCACCTTTTTGTAGCATCAACTTCTGCACTCTGTTACGTTCAACTCTTTTTTACTCCCCGCAATTTTGGGAATAACTTAACCTTCTCTATGCTAGAATAAAAGTTAAATAAAGTCATTGTAGGAAACCATAAAGTTATGCCTTGACTTACACTCTTCCCTTTTATGTTTGACTTACACTCTTTGTGCCAGCTCCTGCTGCCAATGTATTTGTTTTATAAATTTGTTTATCTAGCATTTTCAAGAAAGAGAGGATATCTAATTCCATGTAATTTGATGATCTTAAATGACTGTTGGTTCAATTCCTACTAGTTCATTTGGCTATAGACATATTAACTCATATTTTCCTGTGTAGATTCTCCATATTGACTCAAATGAACATGTTTCTCTAACATTTCCCTCGGTGTGGTTTCTAATATCCACCCGGGGCTGCTTCTGATTATGCAAAGCTGCATATTATTAAGTCGAAATGCAGCACTTGAGCTTTGAGGACTAACTGCTCCAGGTCAATTTACACCAACATTACGGAAGCACTTACTAGTTTATCTTTTGATTCACAACTTTGAGTGGACTCCTAATGGCCTAAGGTCGCGCTAATAGTGAAGGAGGAAGGAGGAATCTGTTGCATACTGTTTATTATCTTACAAGTTTATTGAGGTATTGGCACACTTTCTCTCAGGTTCTTATACTTTTTCCAAAAGGAAATTGAGTTCTTTTCTGTCCTTTACTAGGTTCTTGTGATCTTTGGCGTAACCGGTAAAGTTACTGCCATGTGATGAGGAGGTCACAGGTTCGAGCTATGGAAACACCCTCTTGCAGAAATGCAGGTTAAGGTTGCGTATAATAGACCCTTGTGGTCCGGCCCTTCCCCGGACCCCCCACATAGCGGGAGCTTAGTGCACCGGACTCTCCTTTTTACCAAGTTATTGTGATTATACTTTTGTGGTCTAATTGGCATGCTTGTAACAGTACTCTGTTTCAGAATCATTCTAAGTTGCAGAAGGTTTGCTATGAGAACACAAGCATACTCTCACTAGAAGTATAAACTAGTAAGTGCTTCCGTAATGTTGGTGTAAATTGACCTCCAGCAGTTAGTCCTCAAAGCTCAAGTGCTGCATTTCGACTTAATAATATGCAGATTATCAGGTACATCACTTTAACTAACTCTTTAGTCATATGTGGAGTTTACCAGTTGAGATTATCAGGTTGAATATTTGAGATAATAAACTAGAAACTATTATTTCAAAGAGAAAACAAGATTCAACCATAAATCATTAGAAGTAACTATATTTTGTAATATTTCTTTGAAATTCCAAAACCTTATTGACATTTTAGAGGACCATATTCTAACATCACAGCTATGGAGTTCTACTTTTTGTTTTGTAGCTATCAAAGTCGCATATATCATAAGCTAAACAAATATTTACAGTATCATGTTGTGAAAATATCAATAGGACAAACAGGGAAAAAGAATTAGAGACAACACCCAAAGATAAAGAAAGGTAATAAACTAAACCTGATTACCTATTCATCTACATCAAAAATACATGCCAATCCAGCTTCTCATGAGCTAATTGTCATTTGAAAGAAACATAGTCGGATTTAGGACGGGTTCTATGAGTTCGACTGAATCTATTGCTTTCAGCTCAAACTATGTTTACAAATACAAAAAATAAATAAATAATGTATACATATAATAAAATCGTGTTCGTTTTGAATTCAGTGATTTCAGATCTTGAATTCGCCTTTGGAAAGAAAAACGCTCTGACCGATTGGTAGGTTTAACATCAAAAATGTATCAAGCAAGCACGAATAAGGGTATATATTGAAGATCAAAACCTCGGGGTAGAGGTAGTCTGATGCAAGTCAAGTGCATTTGAAGCCCGGGCAGACAGATAAAATGATAATGAGAATGATGATTATGATGATAGCCAAAACAATAAGTTTTATCTTCATATTTTCATACCACATCTTCCTCCTTATCTTGGTTCCCTGTTGTCTAAAGTCCTGAGCCTGAATATCACAAATAACATATTATCAACCATTGCACAAACCATGAAACAATTTTTGCTTATAAAAATTAAAGGAATGAAATAGGAAAGTCAAGTGGACACATTAATCATGCAGTGAAAGCTGCTCAAAACATATGCTGCATTAATCTTACCTGTGATCGAAGATTCTCTGTTTTATCGACTAGAAGCTCAATCTTCTCACCACGGTCAAGAACCTGATGTCAGACAAATATGTTAAGCAAATTCCAAACGTCAATGTTGAGCTGAATTAAAGAGCAAAACATGAATGTTCTCTAGATGTCAGTGGCATTCGCAAAACTTTTCATAAGTGGTATCCGTCTATTATCACAACTTAACTTGTACATGGGTTTAGTTCTGCGGCAATAAAGGTTCAAGACTTTACTTCTCGTCCCAAATTGATGTTAATTCGCATTACTATTAGGTGGTGTCTGACTATTATATGTGTACATATATTTCATGTCTTTCCTTATAACTTAGTGAACATTTTTGGGGAAGCGGTATGAGATTACACTCTTGTAGAAGAGTGTCTCTGCCACCGCCAGATGGTCCCTTCTAGTTCAATGTTTAGAATGAACTATAAAAAGCAGTCTCGTGAAATATCTCGTGTTCACGTAAGGTTCGAGGAAGGAATCCACTCCAAACGGATGTGATGTAGCAGCCTATCATGACGCAAGCATCAGCGGCTGTCTCATAGATCGAAACCTAGATCACGCGGAGACAACTCGTTGTTGCTCCAATTCCCCCGTGTAAACTATAGCCAAAGAAAATCTTTTACCTTCTCAATGTTTTCCATCATCACTCCCTTGACTTCAGAGACTTGAGCCTTGACCTTAGAAAGCTTACTGATTTCTTCCGGATGATCAACACAATATTTCATGTGTTCCTTTAATTTTGACCTACAATGGCGTGTGAAAACAATTGTTAGGTAATTCATGTTCAAAGATAATATATGTACATGACTAAGAAAGTTACCCATATTCCCTATTCAAGCTTTTAGCACTAGCAGTTGCAGCTTTTCCTCCAGCATATCTTTTGCTAAAATCATCCTTTACACGATCCAAGAAGGCAATGGGAATTTCCCTACCTGCAGATTCAGTAGCCACCACGCAGTAGGCTGCAGTATCAAAAGTAAAAGAGGTTCAATGATTAAGATAGTATTTAACAGGTCAAGTTTGTAACAAATATTTTAACAAACATTGAGAAAACGAGAATACGCCATCTAAGAACTAATGCTGGCCATTTTATGAGAATGAAATGAAAAGTCTATGATGATCCTCAGAAGGGGAGCCATGGAGCAACAGTAAAATTATCTCCGTGTGACTTATAGCCCACGGATTAAGTTGTGGAAGCAGCCACTAATGCTTGCATTAGGTTAGACCGTTAGAATGTCTACGTCAGACCCCTTGGGTGTGGCCCTTCTTCGAACCCTGCGTAAACACAAAATGTCTTATGCACCGGGCTGTCGGTCTATATGATGATCCTTAAACCCACGGTGGAGCCAAGACTTCTAACAAGGAGATTCAAAGAAATGCTAGAAGTCACACCTAAGATACGATTTAAGGAAATTCAATAGTTTATACATAAAAATAATAATATGTTCTTACTCTATTTACACAAATATAATTTTTTGTCAAAAGAAATTCAATTGAACCCTTTCAAATCATGTCGTCTACCGTTGCTTGAAACCCAAAATGACCTGGTAGATTTATTTTCACACATAAGAAGGCAAATGAACCAGAAAGGGGATGGAAATAACAAAAGGTCATCTGTTCAGGGTGCATTGTATAATCCACATTCTTGATCTGTAAAATCCTTTTTACCAACAAATAACCCAAACACAAACTCATAATCTTTAATGCAAACCTCAATCCACCAACATTATGTTTTACAAATTAAATGTCATAAAAAGAAAATTCTTATTGTAATATCTCCAATTATGGTTGATTGTTCAACACTTCCAACACATTGGCATGCATAAAACAAAGCTCATTATGTACATGTAATTCAATAATTAAAGCTAGACAATCAAAATGATCAAATAAATAGATCCAAGAAAAGAAAAACAAAAATGGTATTATGAATGGGAATGAAATGAAACTGACTGAATCCATTGTCGGAGAGGAAATTGAAGGTGTGACCATCACAATTATAGGAGAATTTGTTATTAGATGCAGGTAGCTTTTGCAGGCATTGAGAGGCTAAGCTGTTAAAATTTCCTGTGAACTCACTATACTCCGCCAGAATTATCGTCCCCCTCGCGACGCAGCTATAAATCAACGTCTGTTCTCCCATCCTTTTAATTTTGTAATGGAAAATTCCAAGAACCTCAAAAGAGAGAAGATGGAGAAAAAGAATTCAATCAAAGGGAAAATAACATTCTAGAGGAAAACTTATTCTAGAGAGAAATGGGAAATTATTTACATGCATGAATGAAACGATAGCATATTGTTGAATGGTGGAAGACGAAGGTGAAAAAATGAAGGTGATTGAATTAGTAAAAATTGGTATGAGAATTAAAAAAATAAAATAGTAATTGGTAAATCTAGGAAAAAAATGAGAGGAAAAAATAAAGAAGAATTAAAAAAATAAAATAGTAATAGGTAAATCTAGGAAAAAAATGAGAGGAAAAAATAAAGATTAAAGAAGCAACCGAATTTTCTTGAACTATATTCGGATTTGTATAATTATTGTAGGGGGAATCAGAAATAGTAAGATTTACATCTGGTAATTAAAAAATAGCCACAATTTCAAAAGTAATCGAAATTTAG
The DNA here is from genome assembly GCA_002018475.1 of Nicotiana obtusifolia. Classification (NCBI taxonomy): domain Eukaryota; kingdom Viridiplantae; phylum Streptophyta; class Magnoliopsida; order Solanales; family Solanaceae; genus Nicotiana; species Nicotiana obtusifolia. Next base: position 23,605 of record MCJB01050775.1, on the reverse strand, counting down.
TCATTTTTTCATGTAAATATAAAATCTGAATAAAAATAGCCTTTAAAAGCTGAAAAAATTCCAGCATAATATGCTGGAATTCTGACATAATATGCTAGTAATTTATACCAAGGAGCTCCATAATATAGCATATTAAGCTTGAACTTTTCGTGTGCTGGAGTTCCAATATAATATGCTAGAAGTTTATATGGAGGAGCTCCATAATCCATCATATTATGCTGAACTTGCCGTGTTTTAGCAAAGTAGAAGTTATTTTTCAGTGACTTTGCAAATACTGACTATTTTTCAATTACCAATCCGAAAACTGGCTAGTCCGTGCTATTTTTACTTATTACAGTGTAAGGTTTGGTTCACACATAGTATTTATTCATGTATGTCCAAGACATTTCTTTGTAAATTTCTTTTCAGAACAATTATAACTTATTTAATTCTTTACATAAATTTTCTAAAGTTCGGACACATTCGTGATGATTCTTTGAAAAATATTTTGAAGACGATATAGAAGGAGTTAGTGTCTAGTGTCTAGTCAATTGATTTACTTTAGTTGAATTAAATGGTTGGTCTGAAATGCAAAGGCTGGTTCTTTCAACAACAGGAAATCCAATCTTCTTTGAGTTGGTCCTAAGAATTAAAAAACATTGTGCAGCATTATAAATGAGCAAACCGAAAGAATGAAACTTAACTAGAGTGTTATCTATCACCAATACGAAGTAACTAAGTGGAGGATATCTGCATTTCTTTCTAAGTGGAGGATAATCCCAACACTACTATCCCTGCATTACTAATCCCTGCATTACTTGTGTTCGTACCAAACAACCCCTAAATGTGTTGCGACTTTGCTTATGATTCAGGTAAATACAATTGGTTGCCTCAGCTCTTTTCCTGTGTTCTGTTGACAAGTTTTTTCATACCGTAATTCTAGTACATTTTCCAAGTTTTTATATTTCTTCTGATTGGCTTAGTGGCTTTTGTGAAAAGATCATTGCTCTATAACGTTCAGAATGGAAATTACCTTGCTTGGATTACCTATCACTTTCTGTCCTTTGCTGGAATTTGGATGTCCGTGTTGGTTTGCTTTTGCATGACATAAAATGCTTTATAACCTCCAGAAGATGCTTCTCGTTCTTTTCAATATTTTTGATCAGATTTAATCTTTATCAATCTAGTGGACAATGTATTATGATTTTGAGTAACTTATAAACAAAGGGAGGCGAGACAAAGACACATTCATAGATGAAGGAGCAATCCTTCTTCCCTCACCAAGTTTTATCCCATCAAAGATTGCTAGATAGGCTTGGAAGAGGAGGACTTGTAAATAAAAATTAGAAGGTTTAAAAAGATCTATAGTCTCTGGCTGTGTTACATAATCATATGATCTCCAGTATAAAAAACTTTGTTAGAACCTGAGTCTTCTTAAGTCTGCAAAGCAATTCCTTAGAGATGAGATAAAACTATATTTCTTGCTAAAACTCCTAAAGGAACATGACATGGTATCTCCAAAACCTGCAGTGTGAAAACACAAACGCATCTTGTAGCAAACCAAATCTAGCTCTACCTGACCAGTATTTGGTTGACAAATATTTTCAAACAAGAAAAAAAGAAGATACCAAGTTTGAGTTTTGGTCCTCTTCATTTTCTATCACCCCACTTCAGCGAAAGAAACACATTTGTGAGAAAAAACACAGAGTTTTGAACCTTTTTTTTGCGAGGAAAGTTCAAAACTTTTGCGTGTATTGGCCTCAAGAACTTTGTGATACTCGAGTGTTGAGTGTATCTGATCTCATGTAGTGATTTTTTGTTCCTTCAAGGCCGTTAGTTTCCCGCTTGGTTTAGAAGGTCTTCCACGTAAAAATATAGGTCCCTTCTTAATGTGAATATTTCTGTGGGCATTCTGCAATTCCCAACAATACCTCTGGATTTTCCATCTTTATGCTTGACATGTTTATCTATTGTATATTATTGCAGAAGTGTACAGAACGACAGTTTTCACCCGCTGATGTGGCAAAAGTGCTTGATTCTGCTTTAACAAGCTTGCAACCCATTTACTCGCAGACCTTTCCAGTCTATCCTGAAATACAGACCAGCATGGGAATCATCAGAAGCCAAATTCTGGCTTTAATGCCAATGTAGATCATGCATTATAACACTTATCCTTTTACCTCTTGTAAATTCACTTTGTAGATAACTAACCTTATTCATGGTTAAGCTCTCTGATCAATGCAAAGTCAATTTGCTACACCTCTTCCCAATGTTCTTTTAAAAAAGGAACCTTGGCGTAACTGGTAAAGTTGCAACCATGTGAGGGTTCAAGTCGTGAAAACAACATCTTGCAGAAATGCAGGGTAAGGCTGCATACAATAGACCTCTGTGGTCCAGACTTTTCCGAACCCCGCGCATATCGGGAGCTTGATGCACCGGGCAGTCCTTTATTCCCATTGTTCTTTAATGGCGCCGTTATGTAATTTTTTTCCTCATAATGGAGGTTAGTCTTCACTTGATCTGTTTCCGCTACAATAATTAGATCCAGAGTGGCCTGGCTGAATCAGTAGCTACAACTACCCATTGGCTTGGAAGTTTAAAGAAGGCATGAAATGATGAGATTTTCAAATTTTTCTTAAAATTCAGCTGCTTGTCCATTTCCTTCTATATGGGTTTCCAAATAAAATATGCACCCTGGACATGGAAGTTGGAACTATGTAATACAATAACCTCAGCACCATTTGATGTGAATTCATGTGATGCTTTTGGCATAACAATCTAAAGACAAGAATACTAATCCGGTTTTCTGAAAACAGCGTGCTGGTTTTATGGTTTCTTTTTATGAGAATTCTTTTGAAACAAACTTGGTTTTGGACTAATTATAGAACAATTTAGAGAAAAAAATTTATCTCGAGAAATTTGTGGTGAGATTTTGTGAAAACTTAAGTTATTGTTATCTGGAAACATTTTGATTTAATTCCTAAAATTCGAAGTCCGTTTTTAGACCAAATATTTGGTATAAGAACAAGCCAAAGTTCAACTTGGAGGTGTACCTTATGGAACTGGAAATAACAATTACTCAATTCGCCCTTTCAGTACAAGTCTTATTTGACAAACGAAAAATATAAATTTATCCAATCATATTTACCTAGAGCTCAATAGAAGTAAAATTTTACATTCGACTTGAATAGGTAATCTAAAAGAAACGTATACATAAACAATTTGAGAAATATGAAGGTAAAATTACCACTCACAAGCAGAGACTAAAGACAATATTCATTCCAACTCTGAAAGCCAACATCTCATCCACCCAAAGAAAAGTAGAAAATTCACCAACATTAAAAGGTTGTTTCAGAAACAACACCAACTCTTAGTGTACTTAACATAAGATAAGCAATAGGGGGTGCACAATACATAGCAACGAAAACTCATTCTGGAAATAGTAGTGCTCTTCAGACCTAATGGATCTTAAAATTTATCTACCTATACGAATCTTGGCGCTTAGGTTTGCTTTGAACAACAGCCTCAATCCTCTCCATCACAGCAGGTGTTAACATTGGAATGACATTGATAGCTTTCATATTCTCTTCAATCTGCATCAATGAATATGTAATGATTAATATGACGAAGCAATCTATAACAAACAACTACGCCTTAATCTCAAGCAAGTTGTGGTCAGCTATATGAATTCTCACTGCCCATCTCACCCATTTATAAAAACTTAGTTTCTCCAGCACAATGAAGAAGAAATTAGTAGAAGGAAATTGATTGTAATCAGAGATTAGTAAGCTGATCATAATCCAGGGCGAGATGTCACCAACTTTGGAGACTACGTTAAAGCACATACGGAAGTTACAAATTAAGATTTCTTGCTCTGACAGCATATAATACAAAGTTAAGATGATGTTAATCAAAGTATTAGAAGAGAACAATCCAAAGAGAAGATTGTATCGTTTTTCCCTGGATGTCTCTAGAAATTAAGTTAAACATTAGAGGTTAAGAGTAAAACCAACCAATAAGAAACTACTGATTGGTTTTAACTTGTTTTGGGAGAGGGGGCATCAGGAATGAATTCAGTTAATAAATACACTATAAAGTAGAAGCTATAAGTTATGTTTCAGAAAGGTTTAACAGACCAACATGATTAACTAAAAGAAAGACAAACTTGCAATAACTAGAAACTTTTGGTTAAAAACTATAAATATAAATGCAATACGCAGCATACAATAAATACTCTATATCATGCCATGTTTAAAATGCATGAGGGAAAAAAAAAAGAATACAAAAAAAAAAAAAAAAAAAAAAAAAAAAAAAATAAAACCATTCGAGATTGATATCAATACTTGAACTGAGTGCTAACAAAATTCAGGCCAAGAGTAAAGAAACAGAATCACTGTCTGAAAGGGAAAGCTCATGAATAGCAAAAAGGGAAAAGTAACAGACCTGATACTCTTTGGTGGCACCAGTAATAACAGATGAGACATTAGGATTTGCAGCACACCAGGCAATTGCCAGCTGAGGCAGAGGTACACCTAGTGACTCAGCAATTGGTTTCAATCCATCTACTTTCCTCAACACATCATCCACCAAAGATCTGTTGGCGAGATTCTGCAATGCATAAGATGACGTCAAGTTTTTTTAATAGGAGAAGTTTAGAAAAGCGAATGACAATTGACAAAGAAAATGTTCGCATAAATAACAAAACATCAACACATGAAGTTTGGATATGTCCACACAAGCATATATCTGATCTTATTTACAAGGAAAACTTTCACTTTCCACTATTAGACCTGTGGTTCCTCTATTTGGAATTCAACTAAAAAAAATCTTGAACCTTTTCTGACAAACACAACCCATAAAGAGCCCAAAAAAAAAAACTGAAGCGAACCTGCCGATAGCATTTTCATTCCTTGTTGTTTTTAGAGACTAGCGTGACTTTTATCTCATACTTCCAGGTTGTAGCACATAAGAAAAAGTTAATTCTTTTGACGTTCTAGATTAGGATTAAAAAAACAGGACAATGATATCTGCACACAAACATTAGGAAATAAAAACTACTTGCTTGATATCTACGCGTCTAAGGGAAGTGAAAATTCCTTTTGGCACACATAAACCATCCATTTTCATAAATGAAGATGCTGGTTAATAACCACAAGAACTAATTGCTTGATAGATCCTTGGATCATTTTAAATTTGGAGAACTTTAACTCTTCAATACCATCTTATTCATGGCAAATAGTAGAAAATGTACATACAGGTGCATACAAAAAAAAAAAGAATTATTACGATGCTAAACTTGGTCTACTATTCGTACTAGCATCAGTCTTCCTTTACTATAGTTTTTTGCTTTCATTACATGTTAGTGATTTAAAACTGTAATTCTTATTTTTTTTTGAAAAGTAAACAAAGTGCTACTGTAATAAATTAGCACCTATGTGGATGCTGAAATGTACAATTTGTGAGATTATTAAAACAAAAGTCCTACAGTTCCTGTAGAGTGTGGAGGAGCTCAAAAAGACTATCAAGGTTGTACACATGTTTTAAGTTAGTACAAAAAGCAAATAAGTAGAAACATTTGTATGTGAGTGTATGTGAAGCTTCTGTCATCCCTTTAAAACGACGACTGTTCGTTTCTTTCCATATTAGTTATTACCCATAGGATGTAGGCTGGTATAGTGTATCAGACAGTATTCTCAAAAAGAATTCTTCATCTTTGTCCCCAAACAGCTAATAATAATAGCAACCCTTAGCTGTCTAGGCATGGTTAACATCAGAGAGGTAAAGAAATAGTTGTGATGATGAGTAGCCACTGGTCAGTGCAAAGAGAGGTGATTAATATCTTCGGAGTTGCTGGAGCAAAGATTTTTTTGAGAATAGTTGCTGGATCAAAGATTAAATCTATAGCGCAAGTAAAGCCTCTTCTAAGCAGATTCGAATGAGTCCGGCAACCATTATTCACTTAGATCTCCAGGCATGGTTCATTTAACACTAAACTTTAACCAACTATTGGTGTTACTCTTTATGAAGTTCTTTTCTCTTACAATTAAGGGTATTTTAACTTGTTGAGCCCCAAACCTCTTTAATCAACTTTTGCAACTTGAGCTTCCTTTAAGTCTGACTACTCAACTAGCTGCTCATAGAAGCCAATTAGAGTGGCAGCATACAGTTTCAATAAACAGGATTTTTTTGTAAGACTTTGAGAGTTTTACCTTGTAATTTTCCAGTGCAAATCGACTGTCCGCTGGAATGTTCCCTGCATTGTATTTTCCAGTCAGAACGCCTGAAGCAAGAGGACTCCATGTGGTAAGACCAATGCCATAGTTGCTATACAGAGGGAGGTACTCAGATTCAACCTGCAACAATTCAATGAGGTCCATATTGTTAGACAAAAGACACATGACAAATTGTAAATACAGAGAATGACATTTTTGCAAAGTTAAAACATTGGAGCTACAGACGGAGTCCAAATGTAATTAAATTTGACAATTCAGGTAGTGAGTTCATGTCAGCATAAAAAATGGCAAGCAACTAAGATTCTGGCAGCCAAATCACACAAAGAAATGCAGCGTAAATCAAAATCAAATCCTGAAAGAAGCAACAATGGACAACATTAGATCTTCTATAGCATACTTAGACAAGACATTCACAGAAGTTTCTACAGCTAACAACATATTTTCTCTTCTCATACAACAAAGGGCGACAGATTTTCGCCATGTATACATAGCAATATTAGACTTGCAACACCCCAAAAATGCTACACTGAAGCTGTCACGACAGATGTACAACTGTAAAAGAATACAGTTTTCAATAAAATATTTGATTGTAGAGAGACCTAGAGGATACAACAGCAACAACTAATACTATGCTTAGTACCAAACAAGTTGGGGTTAGTGGACCATACGTCTCCATTAAAACTCATCTCAGGTCAATATTATACAAAATAAAAATAAAAGTAGAAGAAGTTCTCTATATTTTTTTACTGGTATATAAATCTCTGATAGGGTTAAAAGACTCCTAGAGAAAAGATTGCCTGAACCAAATGACTCCTATAAAGCACAAGACCTAAAGTAAACGTCCTAACATGACTAAAAACAACCCTCACCTAATTAGTATAGCCTATATAGAAATATCTCTTATTTTACCTCAAACACCCAGTCATATATTATCACCATTAACCCACTCCTTCCATATTGCCTATATCAAACACCCTGTCATGTATTATCACCATTAACCCACTCCCTCCATATTTCACATTTCACTTGTTTGACTATCTTATATTGATTTCTAAACGCACTAACTCCAGATCCTAAATTCACATATGACAAAAACAAATACTCCCTCTGTCTCAGTTAATGTGATACTCTTCTTCTTCTTCTTCTTTTTATAATCGGGCCCCAAAAATGTCGCATTTCCTTCCTTAAAAAGGATTTATCTTTAGAATTACTACCTTCCCCTTAATGAATTGATTTACATTCACACAAATATCTATGATTTATTTTAAAACTCTTTTCTTTCTTGAACTCCGTGCCAAAACAATCCAAACTCATTGTTTCTGGCTCGAACTTTTGTATACATATGAAAGTACGTAAGATCACATAGATCACATTTATTCTGAACTCACTGACTCTACACAAAAGATCACATTTATTCAGAACTCGCTGACTCTACACACAAGATCACACGTATTCTGAACTTGCTGACTCTACATAGATCACATTTATTCTGAACTCAGCAACTCTACACATAAGATCACATTTATTCTGAACTCAGCAACTCTACACATAAGATCACATTTATTCTGAACTCATTGACTCTACACATAAGATCACATTTATTCTAAACTGACTCTAGATCTTGAATTCGCATTTGACAAAAGGAAATACCAAAATTAGAGTCAAAAGATAATACCTTGTGCCTAGACAACAAGTTGTATTCAGGCTGTTCAACAATAGGACCCACAAGATCCAATCTTTGAGCAACACCCCAAGCTTCAGTAATCTGTTGTGCTGACCATTCACTTGTCCCCCAATAAAAAGCCCAACCTTTATCAATCACATAATTCATAGCCCTAACAGTTTCTTCAATAGGTGTACTAGCATCAGGCCTATGACAATAAATCAAATCCACATAATCCATATCCAGTCTTTTCAAACTAGCTTTCGTCCCTTCAATTATATGTTTTCTCGATAAACCCTTATCATTCGGACCCGACCCGCCCCAGAAAATCTTAGTAGATATAACAATATCTGATCTTTTCCAACCCAATTCACGAATTGCTTGCCCCATTATTTCTTCTGCTCTTCCATTAGCGTAAACCTCGGCATTGTCGAAGAAATTGACACCGTGGTCACGACATTTTTGTAAAAGGGATTTAGCTTCTTTGACGTCGAGTTGATTGCCGAAAGTGACCCATGCTCCGTAGGAAAGTTGGGAAACTTTTAGGCCTGATCTGCCTAAATTCTTGTACTGCATTTGCATTTTTTTTCGTTTTTTGGGGGGGCAGATCAAGAAGAAAGAAGAGGAAATGAAGATTTGCTGTTTTAAGAGGAAGAAACAGAAGGAGAAAGAACTATAAGAATTTGGGGAGGAATTGAAGTGTTGCAAATCTTTTATTACTGTAGCTTAGCTGTATACACTAGGCAGAAATTAGAGGAATGGTTGAGTGTGATGGGATCTACTGAGCTAAGCAGTGACCTTTCCTGTGATGTGATGCACTTTTCATAATTACTCAGTGTGACTTGGTATTTTTTTGAATGCTGTATTTTCATTTATATATAATTTAATTTTAATTTTTTCTCCATAATTTATACGTAATCACAAAAATATTTATGACTTATTGTTTTATTATACTTCATCCCTCCCATTTAACTGTCTTTTAATTGTTTCTACTGGATGGTGGCAGCGCGATTAAAAAAAAATGTAATACAACAAAAAGAAGATTGTACATGTACTTGCCTCCAAGTTAAAATGGAACATAACGACAAAATACCATACTAATATTAGAAATATATTATATTATGAATGTTCATTTAATACTCCGTTGTAAATATGCTTTATGAAGAAGTTTATTCATATGGGACTCTGCTGTAAATATGTTTATCTATTTAGTACTCTATTGGAAATAAGTCTCCTGAAGAAACTTATCCTTTCGGTACTCCGTTATGGATAAGTATTATCTCCGATAGAAGATTATCTATATGTGGTACAATAGCAGCTTACTCAGCAGCTTCTTTTCTTCTATAAATAGAGAAAATTTCAGTCCATTATGTACATAAGTTTGCAGTTTGAATAATGTATCAATTTCTCTCTATACTTGTCCTTACTTTACAGTCTTTATTTTATAATACGTTATCAGCACGGGACTCTGCTATCTCGAGCAAATACTTTAAAAGTATCAAAGGCACGAACTTTTTTTTTAAATAATGTCAAATCTTTCTAAATATGAATTTGTTGCCCTACATATATCGGGCAAAAGCTACATGTCCTGGATGCTTGATGCTGAAATTCATCTTGATGCAATGGGTCTGACAGACACCATCAAGGATAAAATTCAAGCATCAAACCAAGGTCGTACGAAAACAATGATATTCCTACGTCATCACCTTGATGAAGGCTTGAAAATGGAATATCTCACTCTTAAAGATCCAGTTATACTATGGAATAATTTGAAAGATAGATATGACCACCTGAAGATGGTCATTCTTCCACAGGCTCGTTATGATTGGACTCATCTAAGGTTACAAGATTTTAAATCTATCAGTGAGTATAATTCTGCTATTTTCGGTATTATTTTCCAATTAAAATTGTGGTGATAATATTACTGATCATGATGTGTTGGAGAAATTTTTTACCACTTTTCATGCCTTGAATATGCTTCGGCAACAACAATATTGAGAGATGGGATTCAAAAAATATTCTGAACTTATTTCACATCTTCTTATAGCCGAGCAACATAATGGGATATTAATGAAAAATCATGAAAGCCGACCTACTGGTTATTATCAATTCCCTGAAGTGAATGAGACGAACTTCCACCAAGCTAAGTGTGGAAGAGATCATGGCCCCAATCGTGGTCATGGCCGTGGTCGTGGAAGAAATTCTAATCAAGGTAATAATAATGCATCAAAGAACCTTCCTCACCATCAGCAGTGGAAAAGGAAGGAACGAAAGCATGAAGCAGTGCAAGCAACAAATGCAGAAAATGCTTACTATAGATGTGGAGGAAAAAGGCACTGCTCACGTACTTGTCGTACGTCAAAGCACCTGGTTGAGCTTTATCAAGCCTCCCTACAGAAGACAGAGAAAAATTGCTGAAGCAAATTTTATTTCTGAAGATAATTTAGACTTCATGGATTTGGATGTAGCTGATTACTTTGCACTCTCGGAAGGATAAACAAGTCATGTGATCGACGATGAATCTGTAGAAATGTAAATATTTTAATTTTTGTTGATTGTACTAGATAGTATGGTTATGTAATTTTGTACAAATAAAATTTGTGCTTTGATAATAATGTTTACTATCATATTTATTTTGTTTATGTCATTTTGAAGAATATGGATAATCCTCAAATTATATTTGGATCAAAGACTAATCATGAAGATATTTGTATAATTGATAGTGGAACAACTCATGCCATTTTCAAAAATGAGAAATACTTTTCTATTTATATAAGGAAAAAGCAAATGTTTCAACGATTTTTGATAATATAAGTTTCATTGAAGGCTCCGGAAGAGCCACTATATTTCTGCCTAACGGAACAAAATTTATTATAGACGATGTATATTCTCTTCCAAGTCCCGAAGAAACTTGTTGAACTTTATAGATATCCGCCGACATAGGTATCATGTTAAGACGATAGATGAAATGAATGTGGAATATCTTTGTATTACAAAGAAAGTTTCTGGGCAGAAGTGCATTGTAGAAAAGTTATCAACTTTATCTTCTGCCTTATACTATTCAAAGATTAGTACGATTAAAGCACACTCTATCCATTAAACTTCTAGTTTGCGATAGAGTCTATCGCAAACTAGAAGTTTAATGATTTAAATATTTTTGTGCTTTGGCATGGCCTTTTGGGCCATCTTGGATCAATAATGATGAGATGAATCACTAAAAATTCAAGTGGACATCCATTAAAGAACCCGAAGATTCTTAGAAATGAAGAATTTTCTTGTGATGCTTGTTATCAAGGCAAAATGACACTAGACCATCACCAATGAAGGTTGGCCTTGAATCCCTTGCCTTTTTAGAACGTATACATGGGGATATATGTGGGCCTATTCACCCACCAAGTGGGCTGTTTAGATAATTTATGGTCCCAATAGATGCATCTTTAAGATGGTCTCATGTGTGCCTACTATCATCTCGCAACTTGGCGTTTGCAAAGCTATTAGCCCAAATAATTCGATTAAGCACAATTCCCAAATTATCCTATAAAGGTTATTCGCCTTGATAATGCTGGAGAATTCTCATCTCAAGCTTTTGATGATTATTATCTATCAGTTGGGATTAAAGTTGAACATCCCGTAGCTCATGTTCATACTCATAATAGCCTTGCAGAGTCATTTATTAAACGCCTAGCAAGACTACTACTTATGAAAATAAAATTGCCCGCTACTATTTGGGGGCCATACTATCTTGTATCCAGCATCACTTAGCCGTCTCAGACCGACACTGTAACGACCCAACCAATCATTTTGAGCTCTAGCACGTCGTTTGGAGGCTTGAGGCCTTGAGTAGCTTCACTTCAGGTATTATAACTTGTAAGTGTGGTTGGAATTAAATTTCAGAAAGTTCGGGATCGATTTGAAAAGAAAATTCTAATTTCGGAATCTTTAAGTTGGAAGAATTAACTAAGATTTGATTTTTGAGTAAACGACCTCGGAATCAGAGTTTGAAGGTTCGAATAGGTTCTTATGATGATTTCAGACTTGAGCGTATGTTTGGGTTGAGCATCGGATCACCTGAGAGCAATTCGGTGCTTATTATAGAAAGTTAATATTTTCGAAGGTTTAAGAATTTCATAAGTTTGGCTTGAAGTGGACTTTGGTGTTATTGATGTTTGTTTGAGGTTTCGAGCAGTGGAATAAGTTCGTATTGTGATTTATGACTTGTACGGAAAGTTTAGTGTCATTCCGGAATGTTTTGGTATGGTTTGGACGTGTTCAACGAAGTTTGAAAGTTTAAAAGTTTAAAGAAGGGTTTTGATCGTCAATTCGTAGTTTCAATGTTGTTTGGCGTGATTTGAGGCTTCGACTAAGTCTATATTGTGTTGTGGAATGTGTTGGTATGTTTTGACAGGGTCCCCGGGGCCTTGAGGGGGGGGGG
>MCJB01050774.1:70589-140935 GCA_002018475.1 Nicotiana obtusifolia | reverse complement strand
ACAGCCACCAAACAGCCAAACAACATCAATAAGAATCATATTGAACCTCCCAAAACAGTCCACGCACAAGCCAATCGCTTCATACATATGATGGCCACTATAGTCGTGTCAAACGACCCGGAAATGTTCCAAGCAATTATCAGGACACAACCCTAAGCATATATGGTGTTTCTCCACACCCTTTCTCCTCCAAAACTCCACAAATAAGTAGTGAAACACGCAGCTTTACAGCAACACAAAACAGTCCACAAAACAGTCCGCTACAAGTGAATAACTCGAACTCACGGCTTCCGATCACCGTCCCGTGAGTTCTTACAAACATAGAACGAATTACCAAGATTTAACAGTAGAAAACATGTATTAAATAGAGCAGTAAACTCACCTTTATTTTTAGATAACTCAGCCCTTGCTTTGATTCCTCGAACTCTAGGGTTTACCTTCAACTAGAACTTGAAAGAGGGAAAAATCGATTAGGGTTTGTGTGGTGTTACTTTGGGGAGGGGTTGCAGGGGTTCTTTTAGGTTTTGAAGCTGTGAAATGATAATGAATTATCAGGCTTTAGAAGCTTTTAAAATCCCTCTCTTAACCGACTTGGGGCTTTTAACTTTTAGCTCTTACTTTTGGCAAGTAGGTGATGCACCTACTTGTCACCTACCAGCCTGCGCAGTTCTACGAAAATGCAATTATCTCAATACTCCGAGATCGTATTGACAAACGGTTTGAAGAATTGGAAACTAGACTCATAGACCTTTAATTTGGTAGGTAGATAACCCCGTAACTCCTTGTAAATTGGGAGAAAATCGCAGAAAAATTTGACCTAACGTTTAAGTAAAATTGTGAACCTAAGTTGCGACAACTTTTGTCGACTTTTGTTTCATAACTCGTTTGACTTCAAGACTTATGAAACGGATATCCTATCATTCAAATACCTTAAAACATGACATTTTGGTAATGTTAAACACCTCTCGATTTTCCCAAAAACGCGAGTTACAACTTCCTTAACTCGTTTATCCTCTAATACCTGTTAACCGCCCTTATACACCTTTGCATCGTTTAGGACCAATAGGACTAAACTCTTATTGTCTCAAAGGTAATTCCCTTCTCGAACCAAGGTAGACTATCTTACGGTGTAATCTAACACATACAAATATGGGTTATAACAGGAAAGCTCTCTAAGCTCTCCTTGAGTCCAGAGCTTTTTCATGGTCTCGGTCTCGTGAGTCATCTCAGGAGGCTCATCCTTCGCATGATCATTATGCCCCTGTCGAAGATGAAGGTTCTTCAAGTTGGATGAGGCATGATACATCACTCCTTGAATAATATTTGAGATTTGCTAACTCTTCCTTCTATTATATTGTTTTTTCTATTATGTAATTAGTACTCCTTATTAGTAGTTTTAAGTTAGTGTGGAACTATTTTGAATGTTTAAGTTGTTTTGAATTAGTGTCATAAACTAGTTTGAATACATAAACTCTTTTGATTTAGTGTGAATTAGTTTGAATGGTTTAGTTTGTGTTTTGCTCGGAGATTATTGTCTGTTTTGGTAGTGACTAATATAGTTGTATTGGAAGTTTTGGTTGTTGTTATTAGTTGGAGGTCTATATACGGTCGAAGTCGGCCCCACCTATATGTTGTCAACATCGAGCTCGACCCTATATGGTTAACATCGAGTTCAACTATTGCACGATAGATCGGGTTCGGAATGCGTAGTGTCAAAGATCGAACCCGAGCTTCATCGAAGCGGAACACGAAGCCAGAATATCTAACCTCGAAAACACCAAGCCCGTAATCCAAAATCGAGCCTGACTCCGAAAATGTCCAAGTGAAGATCATTAAATGTAAATGATAGAAAACCGGAAAATCCGTGATAGGACGAACATCACGGCAGGAATCTCGGCGCTAATCAATAAAACTGCTTAATTAGCAAATCAGGAAATTTTTTACCTTGTGCGGAGACTTTTACCTTGTATAAAGTTGTACCAGATGTATGACCTCCCCACTATATAAAGGGAGAGTTGGACCATTTACAAAACACTTTGGAAATGAATCATCAATAGAAAGAAAAAATTGCTCTCTTGAATCATTTTATCATCAACTTGTTTCAATTTCCATTATAATCAGTTTTCGCTCAAGAAGGATCAGCCAACGGCCATGAGTTTTTAACTCGGGTGGTATGCGTTTACTCTTTTATTTATCCGTTAATTTTAATTTTCGTTATATTATTTGTCATTTGTATCAAATCAGGCCACATATCCTTAAAACCACATATAAATTCAATTGTTATCCGAAATTTAGGGTAAACAATTTGGCGCCCACCGTGGGCCCAAGGATAATAGTGGATATTTGATACTACGTTTTGTCACACACATTGTTTCTCACTTGCTCTTTGAAGTGTTTCTGATTCTAGGTTGCAATACGGAAATGTCAAACTCTCAATCGGCACCTCTGCACGTTGATAACGAGTTCGATCATCAAGGAGAAAATAATAACATAGTGCTGGGTGACGAAATTCCAATAGATGCTAATTCACAAGTGGAAGTAGATGCAGATCAGCTTACCGACCCCTCCTATAGAGTTCAAAGGGGAACGCAATTGGTGACACAAAATCCCCGAAACGATGAAAGGGACAGGATCAGCCTCCGGATGATCTTCGAAATGTTGCAAGCCCAACAGGCAGCGATGGCTCAGTTACAAAAACCGAAGCCAAATCTCAAATAGGGTTGAGCCTGACCCTTCCCGGGAAAATACCCGTAGGGATGGATCGGTTGTAGGAGGGTTGAATGAGTGTGAATCGGGGGAAAACCCCGAAATTATGAAGATGCTCGAAAAACTAACTAAACGAATAAAATCTGGAGAGAAGAAAATCGAGGCAAATAATAAGAAGGTGGAAACACACAACTCCATGGTGGATCAAATCCCAGGAGCACCCCCGGTATTAAAAGGCCAAGATTCTAAAAAGTTTGTACAAAAACCTTTTCCACCGAGCGCAGCTCCAAAACTTATACCCAAAAATTCCGTATGCCAGAAATCCGCAAATACAACGGAACGACCGACCCAAACGAGCATGTAACCGCATATACATGCTCTATCAAAGGGAATGACCTGGAGGATGACTAGATCGAATTCGTTCTATTGAAAAATTTTGGGGAAACCCTATCGAAAAGAGACATGATATGGTATCACAACCTACCCCCTAATTCTATTGCTTATTTGCTATGCTTGCAGATTCTTTTGTGAAGGCACACGCAGGCGCCATCAAGGTCAAAAAGCAAAAATCGGACCTTTTCAAAGTCAGGCAGAAGGATAACGAGATGCTCAGAGAGTTCGTGTCCCGTCGGTCACAAACGATTGAGCTGTTCAAGCTTTCACTCAAGGGCTCAATGTTCAAAACTCGGCGGCTTCACAACAACTAAAATAGACCCTGCTGTCACATGGGCAGATGTACATAACCGGTACCAGTCAAAAATCTGAGTCAAAAACGATCAGCTCAAAGCCCCTTCGGGATCCATTTACCCCGTTAGAGCTTATGACAAAATCCGAAGGGAAGTTTATCGCGAACCAAGAATGAACAGAGAGCGACATCGGCCGTATCACGGGGACAGAAAAATCCGCGCATCCGGGAAAAACTCTCCAAGACATGAAAGGAAAAATGACCAAGGTCAGAACAGCCGGGGGCTCATGACCAAAAGCAATTTCGAAAGGCCTATCGAGCATAAAGAAGCACCTCAATTATCGGAGTATAATTTTAATGTCGATGCTGCCACTATCGTATCCGCTATCGGTTGCAGCAAAGACACTAAATGGCCTCGGCCATTGCAATCCGATCCAACCCAAAGGGATCCTAATCAGATATGCAAATAGCACAGCACCCACGGTCATAGAATGGAAAACTGTCGGCAACTGAGAGAAGAAGTAGCCCGGTTACTTAATAACGGACACCTTCGAGAATTCTTGAGCGACCGAGCAAAAGATCACTTCGGAAATAGGAATAAACAGACAGGCCAGGAAAAACCTCAACAGACAATCAACATAATTATCGGAGGAGTCGATACCCCTCAAGGTTCGATGTAGAAACGTACCAAAATATTCATCATTAGGGAAAAGCGCACTCGGAATTACACGCCAGATGGGACTTTATCTTTTAACGATGAAGATGCGGAAGGAATTGTACAACCCCACAGTGACGCACTAATAATATCTATACTTATACATAAAGTTAGAGTAAAATATGTGTTAATCGACCCAGGTAGCTCGGCCAATACAATCCGATTGTGGGTCGTGGAGCAACTCGCCTGGTCAGATCGGATCGTTCCTATAGTCCGAGCACTTAACGGATTCAATATGGCATGTGAGACCACCAAGGGTGAAATAACGTTGCTAATAAATACTGCTGGAATCATTCGAGAAACAAAGTTCTGTGAAATCGGAGGGGACATGAGATACAATGCTCTATTTGGAAGACCATGGATCCATGACATGAGGGCGCTACCTTCGACATTACACCAGGTGTTGAAGTTGGAGTTAAAACTTTACGGGGAGCAACCAGCTGCGAAAGAGATGTTCACGGTGGAAGAAATGACACCAACACCAACGGTTCCTAACCAAAGGGTCGAGAGCAAGACAAAATAGCAATCATAGATACCATCTTCAGCAAATATGGATAAACAAGTATATGCCGAGGATGATGATTATGGAATTCCTAGATTGTTCATCATCCCTGATGATTCCGATGCCAGCAAATCGACTATCGAGGAACTGGAACAAGTCACATTGCGATAAGACTTGCCCGAATGAAAGGTATACCTGGGCTCGGGGTTGAGCTCCGAGCATAGGACAAAACGTATTTGATTCCTTACAACTAACGAGGACTGCTTCGGTTGGTCCCACCTTGATATAACAGGTATACCATCGGAGATAACCACTCACAAGCTTGAGCCTGGATCCGAAGTTCCATCCAGTCAAACAAAAAAGGAGGCCTCAGTCCGAAATCAAACATGTTTTCATCAAGGATGAGGTAACTAAACTTCTAAAGATAGGGTCTATTCGGGAGGTTAAATACTCGGAGTGGTTGGCAAACATAGTGGTAGTCCCTAAAAAAGGGAATAAATTAAGAATGTGTGTAGATTATAAAGACTTTAAAAAAGCATATCCAAAGACTCTTTTCCCTTACCCAACATCGATCGCATGATCGATGCTACTGCCGGCCATGGGACCCTTAGTTTTCTCGACGCATACTCCGGCTACAACGAAATACATATGGACCCAGTTGATCAAGAAAAAACTTCCTTCATCACTAAATATGGCACGTAATGTTACAATGTAATGCCATTTGGGTTAAAAAATGGTGGAGCCACATACCAACGCTTAGTAAACGGAATGTTCGAGAAACAACTGGGAAAGACAATGGAGGTTTATATTGACGACATGTTAGTTAAATCCCTGCGAGCAGCGGACAATTTAAATCATTTGCAGGAAACATTCAGTGTGTTGAAGCAGTACAACATGAAGTTGAACCCGGAAAAGTGCGTGTTTGGTATGGGTTCAGGTAAATTCCTTGGATTCATGGTCTTGAATCGTGGAATCGAGATCCACCCTAAAAAAATCAAGGCTATCGAGGACATCACGGTCGTAGATAATGTGAAAGCCGTGCAAAAGTTGACCGGATGGATAGCCGCTTTTGGGCGATTTTCTTGAAGTCGTCCGATAAAAGCTACCGGTTCTTCGATCTTTTGAAAAAGAAGAACAACTTTTCATGGACTCCGAAATGCCAGCATGCTTTGGAAGAGCTCAGAAGATATTTATCGAGCCCACCGTTGCTTCATACACCAAAGATGGACGCACAACTGTATCTTTACCTGGTAGTCTTAGAGATAGCGGTAAGCGAAGTCCTAGTCCGAGAAGAACAAGGTACGCAATTCCCGATTTATTATGTCAGCAGAACCTTAGGAGAAGCCGAAACTAGGTATCCTCACTTGGAAAAACTGGTGCTCGCTTTGTTGAGCGCTTCTACAAAACTGAAATCGTATTTCCAATGTCATCCTATATGCATCATAAAAACTTACCCATTGAAAAATGTGATGCATAAGCCCGAGCTCTCAGGTCGATTGATCAAATGGGCTATAGAAGTATGTGGGTATGACATGGAATGTCAACCTCGAACCACCATAAAATCTCAGGTGTTGGAAGACTTTGTGGCCGATTTTACACCATCCCTAAAACCCGAGGTCAAAAGAGAGTTGTTAGCTGGCTCAGGAACTCCTTCAGGAATATGGACACTTTTCATAGATGGCGCTTCGAACGCGAAGGGATCCGGACATGGCATCGTGCTGAAACCACCAACTGACATAATTCGACAATCTATTAAGACTGTGAAACTGACTAACAACGATGCAGAATATGAAGCCATGATTGCAGGCCTAGAACTAGGCAAGAGCCTGGGAGCATAAGTGATCGGAGCCAAGTGTGACTCCCTTCTTGTGGTAAATCAAGTCAATGGAACGTTCGAAGTCAAGGAAGGGCGAATGCACAGATACTTAGACAAACTACAAGTGACGTTGCATCGGTTCAAAGAATGGACCTTACAACATATACCTCGGGAACAAAACAGTGATGCCGACGCCCTCGCCAGCTTAGGGTCGTCAATTGAAGATGACGAGATTGATTCTGTAAAGGTCGTACAGCTCATGAGGTTGGTAGTGGAAGAAGGCCACTCTGAGATCAATTCGACAAGTCTAACTTGGGATTGGACAAACAAATACATAGAATATCTCAATTCCGGCAAACTCCCCTCGGATCCAAAAGAGTCAAGGACCCTGCGTACGAAGGCAGCCCAGTTCAGCTTATCCGCTAACGGAACCTTGTTCAGAAGAACATTTGTCGGCCCACTCGCGATATATCTGGGACCGGGCACCACTGAGTACATTTTAAGGGAAATCCAGGAAGGTACTTGCGGGAACCATTCCGGTGCCGAGCCGCTAATTTGAAAAATAATTAGAGCCGGTTATTATTGGGTCAACATGGAAAAAGACGCAAAGGAGTTCGTTTGAAAATGTGATAAATGCCAAATTCGAGCCCTGATGATCCATCAACCCAGGGAGACACTCCACTGCGTCCTATCACCATGGTCGTTCATTAAATGGGGGATGGACATCATTGGCCCTCTTCTGTACACACCAGATAAGGCTCAATTTATACTATTTATGACTGATTATGTTTCTAAATGGGTGGAAGCGCAGGCGTATGAGAAAGTTAGGGAAAAAGAAGTGATCGAATTCATTTGGGATCACATCATATGCCGATTCGGAATGCTAGCCGAGATCGTATGCGACAGTGGGAAGCAATTCATCGGTGGCAAAGTGATAAAATTCCTCGAAGATCACAAGATCAAATGGATCCTATCGACGCCCTACCACCCCAGCGGGAACGGACAAGCCACATCTACCAACAAAACAATACTTCGTAACCTCAAGAAGAGATTAACCGATGCCAAAGGGAGATGGAAGGAAATATTACCCGAAGTCCTAGGGGCATATCATACGACCGAGAAATCTAACTCCGGAGCCACCTCGTTCTCTTTGGTTTATGGCGCCGAAGCTTTAATACCGGTAGAGGTCGGGGAGCTAAGTGTCAGGTTCCGGTCTGCGACCGAGGAATCGAATTACGAAGCCATGAATACGAACTTGGAACTGTTAGATGAAAGACGTGAAACTTCCCTTGTTCGACTAGCTGCTCAAAAGCAAAGGATCGAAAGGTATTACAACAGAAGGACCAACCTTCGATATTTCAACGTCAGGGATTTAATACTAAGGAAGATTACACCAAACACACGGAACCCGAATGAAGGGAAGTTGGGACCAAACTGGGAAGGACCTTACTGTATCATTAAAATCACCGGAAAGAGATCTTACAAGCTCGAAACAGTGGATGGTAAACAACAACCAAACAACTGGAACATAAGTCACCTGAAACGGTATTAATGCTAAGGTACGACCCTGTTCTTTATTTTTATTTGCATCATGAACAAACATTTGCAGGTATCAAACGAGGTACACAAGATCGGGGGATACGAGATATTATGTCTAAAAGCACGCGTTGCACTCTTTTTTCCTTGAACCAATTTTGTCCCAAAATGGGTTTTACGGCAAGTTTTTTAATGAGGCAACTAGTAAATCGTGCTAACTTAGATTCAAAGGCTGAGAGCAAATTGGTGACAATAGTATTCGAAGCCTATCTTCAATCGACCCCGAATACTGGGGGGCACTATATCTTGGAATGATATTCTAGGATTGAAGGGTCAAAGATCAAAAAGATTCAATGTAAGGGCCAAACGGTCAAATGAACCGTGCCCAAATAGATCAATCGAACCCTAACACAAATTGTACACATGCGTGAACGAGAATAAAGAAAAGTCTCTTGTATACAAACATCCTGCTTTCGATCAAACGAGACCAAGGGCCAATTTAATTTCAGTTCGAATAACCATTCCCTCACTCAGGGACTTGTTCGGAAAACAAACTTATTCGAGGGGGGATGAGACCTATTAAGGCAAACCCCGAACTTTAAAGGCTAAGGCCATTTCGAGTTAACAGAACTCGAGGGGGGATGAGACCTATTAAGGCAAACCCAGAACTTTAAAGGCTAAGGCTGTTTCGAGTTAACAGAACTCAAGGGGGGATGATACCTTTTAAGGAAAACCCATAACTTTAAAGGCTAAGGCCGTTTTGGGTTAACAGAACTCGAGGGGGGATGAGACCTATTAAGGCAAACCCCGAACTTTAAAGGCTAAGGTCTGTTTCGAGTTAACAGAACTCGAGGGGGGATGAGAACTATTAAGGCAAACCTTGAACTTTAAAGGCTAAGGCCGTTTCGAGTTAACAAAATTCGAGGGGGAATGAGACCTATTAAGGCAAACCCCGAACTTTAAAGGCTAAGGCCGTTTCGAGTTAACAGAACTCGAGGGGGAATGAGACCTATTAAGGCAAACCCTGAACTTTTAAGGTTAAGGCCATACCAAATTGATAATATTTGAGGGCTAAGGTATTTCGAATGTTTCAAAAAGAAAGCTTTATATATATATATATATACACATCAAAAATCCTTTCCACAAAATCGAGCAACCTCGATACACAATATCAAACATGGGAAAAGATAAAACTCGGTCAGGATCGACTTGGTCTCAACTGGAACCTGCCTCGATATCAGAATTTTCTAGTTCGTCTCATTCTTCAAATCCGATTGAATCCTCGAAATATTCCTCCTCCAAGAAGGCTAATTTTCTGGCCTCAGCCTCGGCTTTCCTGGCATCTTCGATCTCCGCCGATAAATCAAAGCCTCGAGCACGAATCTTTTCAAGGACAAACCTGCGAGATTGCCACCTCATATGATCAACCATATTCCTTGATTGATCTTTAGCGGCTTCAACATCGGCCTTATATTGAGCCACCAGTTCATCAGCCTCGACTTTGACCACGGCAACTTTCGACTTTTGTCATTTTTAGCTCATTAGCTATATTATCTCGATCTGAGATAGCCATGCTGATCCGAGATTAGAGCTCATCGGTGTTCCTAGTTTGGGCCACGATTTTTTCCTTTGCCTCTCTAAGCTGAGCCTCTGCTGAAGCTAACTGTGCCTGAAAAGTCTCTTTGTCTGAGGCCAACTGAACCATCTTGCTCCTCCACTCATCGGCCTCAGCTCTAGCCACGCTTATTTTAGATCAATGCTGATTAATTTGATCAAGCTTTTGCTCTACTTGCTCGACCAAGCCAGCATTATCCTTCCGGGCAAGCTCCAGTTCGGCACGAAGATTCATCATCTCCCCTTCGAGCCGTTCATAGCATCTCGACTCTTCCAAAAATCGGACAAAGGATTTATGGTGAAGTACCGAGGCCTGCAAGAATAAAGGAGGATGTTAGAATTAATTAAAATTTTAAAGTACAAAACAAAGGACATGGAATAGAGCTTATCGAAAATTACCCGATTCAGCACCTGTTGAGCTTATTTTGCAAGGCGCATCCACCTCGTTCATTTTTCCCTAATCCTCCTCGGTCACCAAGCACCAAAGATAACTGGCCACTCTGACAGAAGCAGAAAGAACCCTGGTATCCTTGGGAATGGTGAAAGATATAGATCATTTTTTATCAGGGTAAGCGCTCGGCGCGGGAAATCGATCGACCAATTTTGTACTGAAGGAAATCCCGCTTGTATCGGTTGATGAGATTTTCCTCGGTATCTCTAAATACCGAGCCCAAGAACATCTTCCGCGAATGCCGAATCCACACCAACGAAAAAACCGCGGAAAGGGTCTTTCGATCTATGGTCTCCACCCGGGGAACGTACTTTTGCCATTTGGGCCTCATTGAATGTTGATTCTGAGAAAGAGGGCGAATCAACAATCTCAATTGGACCCAAGACTCCCAGCGGTGCTCTCCTCGTATTTGGGGAAGCCCCAGTTCTTGTCTCCACTTCGGGTCCCCCGACATGGCGAAGGCCCGCTTCACTAGTCCCTGGTTCAGAGACCCCTCGCCCTTCAGATTGTGGCGGCTCACTAGCCACAAGGTCGAAATCCTCTTCTTCCTCCTTGGAATCATCCCTCAATTGACGTAGCGAGTCCGAACGTAACACTTGATCACTAACACTGACTTGGGCTTGTGAGCCAATCTTTTCCTCGGTCTCTTCTTTCCGAGGACTGAGGAACTTGGGGCCTCTTTTCTTTTCTTCTCTTTATCCTGCTTCGAAGTAGGGGGATCGCTGGAAACATCATCGCCTATGGGCGCAGGTCTCATCTCGACATCCTTTGACAGACCTGCAAAAGAAAGGTAAAACAAGTTAGAAATCGATAACATAAGGAACTAAGCTCGAGTGTAACTTATCTCACCATGAAGTCGGGCCTCCAACTGGCCTTTCGAAAGCGCACGCCATGCGCACTCAGAATATGGTCTTCGGAATACAATCCCCTCGACCTATTCTTTAAGATGAGAAACTACAGCCGGCATCCGGGATAAAGTTGCGCCATATAAAATTGATAAGAGGAAGGTCGAAAGGGAGAACAGTAAACAAATTCATAAGCAGGGCCACACTTACGCTTCATATTTCATTTCTCAGGAAATGGCATATCCTCTGCCGGGATTAGGTCCGATGTTTTTACTCAAACAAATCGACCCAACTAACCGTGATCCCTATCCTCATCAATACATTAGAACGGGGCTTTGCTTGCCCGATGAGAAAGTTTTATCAACCCCCTCGATAGAGTCGAGGACTGTATAATCGCATGAGATGATCGACAGTGAAAGGATACCCCTCGATCTTGTTTACAAAAAAACGGAGAAGAATGACTATCCTCTAGAAAGAAGGATGAATTTGGCCCAAGGTCACTTCATACCTTTTGCAAAAAGCAATAATGACCGGGTCCAAGGGCCCAACGTGAAGGGATAAGTATAAACACATAAAAAACCTTCTATGTGGGTAGTGATTGCCTTTTCAGGCGCAGGAACCACCACAAACTTATCAACCCAGTTACAGTCTTCCTTTACTTTATCGAGAACTCTGTCGGGGATTGAACAGATGTATCTCGTGATCGGTTCACATCGGCCCGATATCGAGGAAGCTTTATCGACCTTGAAATCGGCTCCAGTTAAACACTCAGTTGGTACAACCGCCTTCAGAGGGGGCTCTGCTGTAGGCTCCTTAATGAAAACAGGTGCAATGTCATCAGCAGGTTGAGAAAAAGAGGGAGTTTGTCTTTCAGGAATTGATTTTGAAGTCTTCGCCATTGTTTTGAACAGATGAAGAAATTAAAAGATATAGATGCAAGGGAAATATAGTATGAAGATAGCTTGCGAGGTATTTTCAGAAAACTAGAAAGCAGGAGGTCTTGAAGATAAGAGCGATGTAATTTTATTAAAAAAAAAAAAAAGCACGAACATCTGAATATAAAGGGTGAAAGGGGGTATTTATAGCCTCTCGAAATGGCGGTTCGCATCCCAAAGCGACAGAACACCGACTGACACACACTTGATGCTTTAAAAGGCTTTTCTGATGGGACGTTTTCGATTTTCGTATCATGTACATCATAAGTCCACTGTCACTTATCAGAATGAGAATTTTTCTTTTCTGATGGGACATTTTCGATTTCCATGTCACATACGTCATAAGTTCACCGTCACTTATCAAAATGAGAATTTGAGGCTCATATCGTTTCTCGTCGTTACTCTCCAAAAAACGAGGGGACTATCTGTATACGGTCAAAGTCTGGCGCACCTATATGTGGTCAACATCGAACTCGACCCTATATGGTTAACATCAAATTTAGCTATTGCATGATAGATCGGGTTCGGAATGCGTAGGGTCGAAGATCGAACCCGAGCTTCATCGAAGCGGAACACGAAGCCATAATGTCCGACCTCCAAAATACCGAGCCCGTGATCGAAAATCGAGCCTGACTCCGAAAATGTCCAAGGGAAGATCATTAAACCTAAATGACGAAAATCAGAAAATCCGTGATGGGAAGAACATCATGGTAGGAATCTCGGCGCTAATCAGTAGAACCGCTTAATTAGCAAATCAGGAGATTTTTGACCTTGTGCAGAGATTTTTACCTTATATAAAGTCGTACCAGATGTATGACCTCCCTACTATATAAAGGGAGAGCGGAACCATTTACAAAACACTTTTGAAATGAATCATCAATAGAAAGAAAAAATAGTGATCTACTGCTCTCTTGAATCATTTTATCATCGACTTGTTTCAACTTCCATTATAATCAGTTTTCGCCCAAGATGGATCAGCCAACGGCCAAGAGTGTTTAACTCGGGTGATTTGCGTTACTTTTTTATTTATCACTTAATTTTAATTTTTGTTATATTATTCGTCATTTGTATCAAATCAGCGCCACATATCTTTAAAACCACGTATAAATTCAATTGTTATCCGAAATTTAGGGTAAACAAGGTCTTATTGTTATTTAGCTGCAAAATAGTACTAGACTTGTAGGTGTTGATATGTACACTTTTGATTGGCATGTGCAGCTATAAAACAAGCACTGCCAGTCAGTATTTACCTAGAAAACCGATCGAAATCGGTCTGCTTGTCATTAAAAAAAATTTTAGAATTGTTAAATACAGGCCGATTTCGATAGATAATGGCAAAAAAAAAAAAATATAATTACCGATCGAGCAAAACAAATGTGGAAATTATACAACAATGACTGAAGAAGGTCATTGATTGGGCCAAAAAAAGAATTAAAAATAAATCGATTGAGATTGATTAGTTATCTTATTATATTCGAAACAATTTATCGTTATTGACTGATCAACAGCGGTCTGCAATCTTATTATAAATTTAAAATATTAATATTTAACCGATTGATTTTGATTGGTAAACTTATTTTAAATTAAAAAATATTAATCTAAATCAATCAAAATCGGTCGGTTATTTTATTTTATTTGGATCATGTGTTAGAAAAAAGACCAAAATTTTGGTTGCCTTGACCGATCACGTTCAGCCTGTTATATTTGGTCTGTTTACTTTACTGACCTATCAATTATCGACCATCGTTTCTCGGCCAGTTTTTAGCTGAAATCGACTGATGGTGGTCGATTTTTTCATCGGTTTTGACCTTTTTTTATAGTGACTCTTGTCTATTTACTTTCTGCAATTAGTTTGTTACAGGAGTTAGTCGAACCTGCCTCGAGAACTTGGTTCTAGTACTTGTACAGTTAGGTGTCTTTGTAGGCAAAATTTTAATCAGTCGAAAATCTATTAATACACTATTTATCCATCCACCCCTCTTATACATAAGTGATGTGTCAAACTAACAATTGATATTAGAGTCGGTTCTTTTAAATTAGACTAACACCTTTGAAAGATCCAGAAACATTAGTGCACCACCTAATCCAAGTGACTTGGGATACACGAGAGTCAATCCACTGCTCGCCCACCATTTTTCACTGCCCAATACCATAGCTTCCGAAAGCTATAACTATTCTAATAGTCTCCTTTTAACTCAATAAATTCGGGTATTCAGTATAAAGTGGTTTAGTTAATTTGCATTATCTAATGGCTTTGTTGTATCATGAGAATCGTCTGTATTTTCATAAATAATATGTAGACAGTATCGCTTTACTGTTTTGACTCATTTTTTTAAATAGAAAAGGAGTTGGTGTTAGTGGGTATGATATGGTAAAGAAAGGGACTTGGTAACTATCAATACCTAACCCTATCTGTTGTCACATCACAGTTGAAGATCTCTTTTATTCAAGGAAAAAAAAAAAGATCTCTTTTATTATCTTTACGTATCCAAACATGTGTTGGTGGAGCCCAAGGCATGTGGGTACTAGTCGCTCCCAACCGTGAGCCTCCCACCTTCTCTTTCTACTCAATTTTTGTGAAATTTTGGACCAAACATCGACAATTTATTTCATCCGTTTCAAATTAGATGAGATAGTTTAATTTAATAAGAAGTTAAAAAAAAATGAAACTTGTGATCTTAAAAGCTTAAGGGGTAAAAGCTTGTGGGCGTCATTTGTGTGGTTATAAATGCTTCTTCGTATATATAAAATGGGTAAAATAAATAGTTTAAAGTTAGAATTATTTCCAATTATAAAAATATGTCATTTTTATTGAAACGGACTAATAAAGAAAATGTGTTATCTAAACTAAAACCAAGAAAGTACTAGACAGCAAAAACATTTTTCGTATTTAGGGTCAGCAAGGTTCATGGCGTACTGTATTGTGAGATTTTGAGAAACCTGATAAATTACTACTAATAAGAATTGCACCAATACTGTGTGAACATGTTGTCGCCTTTTTGGGTTTATTGTGTTTAATCTGATTGTGATCATTAGATAATTTTCACCGTTCCATAAATTTATTGGTCAAGGTTTATTTTAGAGAAAATTGATTTACACAAAACTTGCCACTATGCTTAGATTATGAAATAAAGAATTATGTTTTATTCATTCACAATTTAGTGTAAATTGAAGGAATCAAAAAGGTTATATATCATCTTTCTGTATTCATGATCGATGTACAGTATAGAAATTTATTTTGTAATTGGCTTTTAAATAATTTGACTGTGTTCAATATTTTTAACACAATAATTGGCTAAACTATAAACTCATGAACTGTGATCAGTTGTTCAAGTCTGTAGCTAAATAATTATTTTATTTGTGTGGTGGTTCAAACTTGTAATCTTAAATATGTGATGATGCTGATCCAGTCATCTCCCAATCTAGAATAAAATTTCATCTCAGCTACAGCTGAAATGTCGAGGAAATCAAAGACTGGGGGGGAAGGCAGCAGAGTCAGGAGAGCAGACAACCTCCATCAACAGTACGAATAGGAGTGCCAAGCTCGGCGGATGCAAAGAAAACTCATAACATCAATGTCTTACAAGGAATTGTGCCGCTAGATTTGCATAAATGTTCTACATCAGAAGCTACACAGAAAACACCGGTGAAGAAATTGCAAGGTGATGTAGAAGATTACAATTCGTCAGGGAAACAATCATGGGCAAATTTGGTGGAAAATGAGGAAGAATGTGGTGAGATACAGGCGAAATCGCAAACCCTAGAATCCAATATGAAGCTATGGAGCAAAATTGTGGCTAATA
Organism: Nicotiana obtusifolia; assembly: GCA_002018475.1. Lineage (NCBI taxonomy): Eukaryota > Viridiplantae > Streptophyta > Magnoliopsida > Solanales > Solanaceae > Nicotiana > Nicotiana obtusifolia. The sequence goes on along the minus strand of MCJB01050774.1, from coordinate 125,327 downwards.
GCCCTGTTCCGGAGGGTTTTGATTTGAAAACGCAGGAACCAATCCAGCAGAATGTCAAAATTACGATGGAAGACATTAAGGATGAGGTGGAATACTGGAATAATGCAGTCATATGCTATGTATTGGGGTCTAACCCAGCAGCAATGATGAATGGGTACTACCATAGAATTTGGGGGAAAAGGGGAATTGACAAAATCACGCAAGTTACTAAAAGGAGTTGGATACAGCAATAGCAGAGGATAAACTGTACCAAGTGGTGGGAAAGATGAATAGACTAAAAGCAGTACGACTCAAACTGAACAAGGAAAGGTTCTTAGATGTAGAAAACAGAGCAAACCAAGCAATGGAGGAACTAAAGAAATGTCAATTAAAACTGCAAGGAGACCCCAGGAACAAAGCACTAATTGAGACACATATTCAATTAGCTAAGGAATGCGAAATATAGGGAGAAGCTAGAAATCAATTCTTAAGGCAAAAAAGTAAAGTCCAATGGTTAACTCAAGGTGATCAAAACACAATATCTTTTTACAGTGCAATAAATGAAAGAAGGAATAAAAACAAAATCTTTTCTTTCATAGATTCACAAGGGGTAACAAGAAGTGAACCAGAGGAAATAGCACAAGTATTTCTAGAGTTCTACCAAAAGCTATTGGGGGGAAAAACAGGAATGAGGCAGCATGTGTGCAGTGAGCTGGTTAGACAAGGGCCTACGATTACCCAAGAGCAGAGGGGTTAGCTAGAGCATGGCTTTTATGAAGAGATGTAAAAGAAAACAATATGGGCAAAGGGATAAGGCTCCAGGGCCTGATGGATATGGCAGCCAATTCTTAAGGACTGTTGGGAAATTTAAGGATGTTGTTACAGGGGTATTGGAGTTCTTCCAGGATGGGAAAATGCCAAAAAGTCTTAATGCCACAACAATTACATTAATTCCATAAAGCAGCCATGCAGAACATGTGGGAGATTATATGCCGATAGCTTGCTGCAATACCATTTACAAGGTGATCTCTAAGATGCTATGTATGAGACTGAAGACTGTACTACCGGACATCATATCAGAGAACCAAAGTGCCTTTGTTGCTGGAAGAACAATTATTCAGAATGTGCTTATATGTCAGGATTTGGTGAGACTGTATAATAGGAAAGCTACTAAAAGCTGCCTAATCAAAATAGACTTGAGGAAAGCCTAAGATACTGTAGAGTGGGACTTTTTACATGAGATGTTATATGCTCTGAATTTCCCAAGTAAGTTCATTAAATGGATAATGACATGCATAACTACACCCAAATACTCAATAGCAATTAATGGAGGGTTATATGGGAACATAGAGGGAAGGAGCAGATTGCGGCAAGGAGACTCAATGTCCCCACTAATCTTTGTGATATGTATGGAGTATTCTCCAAAATCATGCGCCAAGTAGCCACATTACAGAGGTTTGCATATCACTTAAAATGCAATGGTTTACAACTGAACCACTTGTGCTTTACTGATGATATGCTCCTGTTTTGCAGAGCGGAAATACATTCTGTTATATTAATGGTAAGGGGACTAGCCAGCTTCTCAAATGCATTGGGGTTGACTACTAATGCAGCTAAGTCGAACATATACAGTTCTAATATGGATAGGAAAAGTGTGGAAGACATATGCGAAATGACAGGCTACAAGAAAAGGAACACTACCATTTAGGTATTTAAGAGTGTCAATTTCAGCAAAGAAAATCTCATCTGTGGACTGTGAAATGTTAGTAGATAAGATGTGTGTTAGAATTCAAAGTTGGGGAACAAGTAATCTGTCGTATGTGGGGAGAGTGCTACTGGTAAACTCAGTCTTGATGCATATCTATTCTTATTGGTCTTCTATATTCATCCTACCAAAAAGATACTGAAAAGCATAACAACAATTTGTAGGAACTTCTTGTGGGATGGGAAAGTCAACACAAGCAAAGTGTCGCTGGTAACCTAGGAGCCAGTATCTAGACCTAAACAAGAAGGTGGACTGGGGATCATAGATTGTGAGATATGGAACCAAGCAGCAATTGCAAAGTATGTGTGAAATATAGCTAAGAAGGCTGACAATCTTTGGGTAAAGTGGGTGGATTATCTATACCTTAAAGGAGCATCTTGGTGGGAGTATCAACCTCCCCACGATTGTTGTTGGTACTGTAGGAAAATATGCACAATGCGCGACAAACTTGCAGCTGGATATGTCTAGGATGGCTGGCTATTAGTGATGGACAATACACAATAGGTAGCGGCTACAAATTGAGACAAGGAAGAAGAGAGAACTGGGAGGGTAGGAGATAGGTTTGGAATAAATACAATACCCCAAAGTATAGCTTCATATGTTGGTTAGCTATGCATAGAAGGCTGTTAACTAGAGAGAGACTGGCTCAGTTGGGAATTTGTCAAGAAACTAATTGTGTCATATGGAGGGGGGGGGGAGGGGGGGCATGGAAACAACAGAATGCTTATACTTTGATTGCCCATTTTCAAAACATGTGTACAAGAAGTGCTGGTATGGATGAATATGGGGGTGCAGCAGTGGGAGCTGAAGGGAATCTGGAGATGTATGACTAGAAGAATAAGAGGTAAAATATGCAGACAAGTAACAATTTTGATACTGGCAGCACTGGCGTATCACATATGGAGAGTGAGGACTAGTGCCCATTGGAATCAAAATGTACTTAGACCTCACATGATTGTTAATATTATTAAGGAGGAATGCAAATGGAAGATACATGAGATACTAGGTAGAAGATTATTAAAACAAAACTAAAGAGCATGGATAGGAAGTTTACTGTAAATAGAGGCAATAGTACAATTGGTACGACTGAAATAATGTAGTCATAGTAGATCTGATAGGCTCTTAGGGGGAGTAAGGAAGAATAGGAGGGATTCAATTGTAAAGTTTTTGTCCTGGTGATTAATAATAATCTTATTTTCACAAAAACAAAATATACTATGATATTTTTGTCGCTATAAAAAAATCGCTAAAATAAATTAAGAAGTTTAAAGTAAATTATTTTAAATATAAAATTAATCATTCTTTTTTAACTGAACTAACAAAGAAATAACAAAAAAAGGGAGCAGAAAGTAACAAAATATATTGTGCTGTAGAAATGCTTAATATTTTTCAGTTTATTAGAAAAAGAATCCTAGTTTAGAACGTACTACGAAACACCAGGTAGGTACGTAAATGAAGGAAAGATGGACAGATGGATGGAGGAAAGTTGGTTGGTTAGTTCGTTAAATTAGTTAGTGTAATAGACATGGAGATAGTGAACTATCTACTAATAGTGACAGTTTGAGGGACGTCTGAGGTGTCAAAAACTATGCCTAGTCTAAATTGGAATTGATATGCCGACAGCGTACGTGTTTATGATTCCGTTGCAGAATTTCAATTTCCACCATCAACTGTGCCATGCACTTTTCAAAAATATTATCGTATTTTGTACCGAATTTCTTAAAAATATATTAAATTTGAAGGATCGACACATACTGAACAGTATTTTAAAAATATTCCAACAACATAAGCTTTTACTCGTAATTCAGAAACGAGTCTTGTAAATAGAATTTCTCTTGCGATGTTCGCATTTGGTAGTCGAGTACGAATCGATGTGAATGACGAACGTATTACCACTAAATGTGTTTTGATAGACAATAAGTTGCTTGGCCTGCGTACCTCCACTTGTCTTCCTCAACAAATAAATTAAAAATCTCAATTTATGTTATATTCCGACGCATTAATATGTTGTATTCGTTCAATTTTATGCTGCACTAAATTATTAATTAATTCTTGTTAAAAATAATATATTTTGTACAATTTAACGTTATACTTATCATTTTATCTTTAATGACATGCTTTAATGGTTATAAAAATCTCACGATATATTTAAGATTACAAATTTTAAATTTTTACTTTCTTTTTTAAGACTCTATGTCCAATCAAATTACACCATAATAGTTTATGCAGACACTAATACTTGCTCAAGAAACCTTATCGGCATCATAATCGTCAACTTAATTAAGTTATTAAGAGATCACCTTTACCTAGTTATAAGTATGAATTTAAGAAGGAATTGCAATGAAACAAAATAGACGTATAATGAGCAACGAAAACAAATAATTACAACCCACTTCCATTGAAACGCTTTCCCAGTGGTTCGTGACGCCATAGGGTAAACAATCACACGACAAATAAACAATAACAAATTCAGTATAATCTCACATGTAGGGTCTGGAAGGATAATGTGTACGCAAACCTTACCCTATCTTATGAAGGAAGAAAGGTTGTTTCAGACCCTCGGCTCAAGAACAATGACAAGGACACAATAAACCAACATTAATAATGGCAAGGAAATAAAATAAAAGAAACAAATAGCACATCATGTAATAACAGAGAACTAGGGATACGAACCAATAAGAGAAGTGCGAAAACTACTGGAAACAATGCCACATCGTCTAATCAGCAAGGAACTCGAAATAGGAGAATACAAGACTAGTACTAGTAATACTAATACGACTAGAAGAGACTCGACTACCTGTCAACCCACAACCCTAATCCTCGACCTCAACACCTCCCTATCGAGGGTCATGTCCTCGGTAAGCTGAAATAGAGCCATGCCCTGCCTAATTACATCTCGCCAATACCTCCTAGGTCTCCCTCTACCTCTCCTCTGGCCCGCTATGGTCAACCTCTCGCATTTCCTCACCAGGGAATCGATGTCTATCCTCTTCACATGCCTGAACCATCTTAGCCTCGATTCCGGTAACATGTCTTCCATAGGGGCCACACCCACCTTGTCCTTAATAACTTCATTCCTAATCCGGTCCTTCCTAATATGCCGACACATCCATCTCAATATCCTCATCTCTGCTACTTTCATCTTCTGGACATGAAATTTCTTGATTGTCCAACACTCAGCTCCAAAAAACATAGTCGGCCTAACTACCACTTTGTAGAACTTGCCCTTAAGACTTGGTGGCACATTTCTATCATACAAAACACCAGACGCAAGCCTCCATTTCATCTACCCCGCTTCAACACGATGCATAACATCCTCGTCAATCTCCCCGTCCCCTGAATAACAGACCCAAGATATTTGAAACTATCTCTTTTGGGGATAACTTGTGTATCAAGCTTCACCTCCGCTTCTGTTTCCTGCGTCCCCACACTGAACTTGCACTCCAAGTATTCAGCTTTTGTCCTACTCAACTTGAAACCTTTAGACTCCAGGGTCTGCCTCTACAGCTCCAGTCGATCGTTAACCCTGTAGCGTGTCTCATCAATTATCACAATATCATCCGCAAATAACATACACCATGGCATCTCCCCCTAAATGTGACGCGTCAGCACGTCCATCATCAGGGCAAATAAAAATGGGCTAAGAGCTGAACCCTGATGTAACCCCATCATCATAGGAAAATAGTCTAAGTCTCCTCCCACAGTCCTCACCCGAGTCTTCACTCATCGTACTTATCTTTAATCATTCTCATGTACGCTACTGGAACACCACCAACCTCTAGACATCTCCATAAAACCTCCCTTGAGACTTTATCGTTAGTTTTTTCTAAATCGATGAACACCATATGCAGGTTCCTCTTCCTCTCCCGATACTGCTCCACCAACCTCCTCACAAGATGAATGACTTCTATGGTCGAACGATCCGGCATGAAACCAAACTGATTCTCCGAGATAGACACACTCCTCCTCACCCTCCTCTCTACCACCCTCTCCCACACTTCCATTGTGTGACTAAGTAGCTTGATACCCCTGTAGTTGTTACAATTTTTTATATCACCTTTGTTCTTGTACAACGGGACTATTAAACTCCACCTCCATTCCTCGGGCATCTTCTTAGTCTTAAAAATGACATTAGGCAGAGTAAGCCACTCCAGGCTTACCCGTCCCACGGCCTTCCAAAATTCTACCCGGATCTCGTCTAGCCCAGTCGCCCTGCCTCTACTCATCATCCGCATTACCTCCTCAACCTTAATACGCCTACAAAACCTAAAATCATGTCAGTTCTCTGAGTTCTCCAACTCGCCAAGCACAATGTTCTTGTCCCCATCCTCGTTCAACAGTTTGTGGAAGTATGACTGCCATCAGCACCTAATGCACGTCTCTTCCACTAATACCTTGACATCCTCATCTTTGATGCACCTCACTTGGTTTAGGTCCCGAGCCTTCCTCTCTCGGACCTTGGCTAACCTGAAAAATCATTTGTCACCGCCTCTGCCCCCAAGTTTCGCATACAAGCGTTCAAATGTTTTGGTCTTAGCTGACGTGGCAGCTAGCTTCGCCTCTTTCTTAGCCTTCTTATAATACTCCCTAAGCGCCCTACTCTCCTCCTCATCGGCATTCTCCACTAGTTTCATATACGCCACTTTCTTGGCTTCTACTTTACCTTGGACCTTTCCACTCCACCACCAGTCACCTTTGTGACCCCTGGAGAAACCATTCGTGACCCCTATCACCGCTTTAGCAGCTTCCCTAATGTAGTTCGTTGTCAAGGTCCACATACTACTCGCGTCCCTACAACTCCTCCAAGCCCCCATATCCAACAACTTATCCCCTAGAGCTGGAGCTTTGTCCTCTGTCAAGGCTCCCCACTTGATCTTAGGTTGACCAAACACCGCTCCCTTCTTCTTCTCCCTCTTAATCTCCATATCCATAACCAGAGCCTATGTTGGGTCGAAAGCCACTCACTCGGTATAACCTTGCAATCGTGCAAGAAAAATTTAAAGCTACTTTGGAGTACGCAAAAATTAATTCAGATGTTGGACATATATACAAAGACCTCCAAAGTATTATGAAAATATTGGATTATATACCCCTTAACTAAATGTGCTGAGGTTAGGTTTTCAATTTTTTCACACTAGCCAATTTAATATTGCATTATTTAATAATATCAAAAAAATTACTGATGATTTGAAGTCTAGGTACGAATCCCCTTGATATGTTATTATTTTATCTAGCAAAAAGATACAAAAGGAGGGATGAATTATGTCTAACCCAATTTTCATGTATCAAAGAACTTGGCTCTTTGACTTAATTATTCCGATGCAAATCTGAAAGGGAAGGGTGGAATTTAGAGTACACATGTGATTTCACGTGAAAATACTCCTTGATCGAGGGAGTAAAAACCACGACCTACCCTCATAGAATTTGGTTCAAAACTTCACTAACTTCAAAGAGTGATTTTAGGTTATAACTTGTTGGTTCCTCAAGTACATGCAAGTATACGTGACTATTAAGTAATAAAGTGGCTCGGAAATCGGATCGAACCCACAGAGACTTAGAATATTTGCTAATAAAAATTAATTAACTGTCCAAGGTAATCAAAAGTGATGGTTTTTTCTACCAAACTACTTTTGCAAAAATTAAACAAGCAACTAAATAAACTAACACGAAACAAGAGAATGTGCTTGGATTTTAATCAGAAGAGATGATGATTCCAGGGTTATGATCGATTTATCAATCCTATTGCATACGTGATTGCACCTATTAACCGGATCATTTATATATATAGTATGTTTCCACAATACTATCCCACTACAAAAAATAATAATAAAACTTGAATTAACTATGAACTTCATCGCTAATCTATCGCTAAATCGCTCGTAGCTAGCAGGATTTCTTGATAATACTCCACTAATCCGTCACTAAATGAGGTTAGCGACGGATTTTTCTGCTTAGCTACAGAATTTATCCGTCGTTAAAATTTTTTTTAGTAGTGTCCGTCTATTCATAATATATCAATCCTATATTTCTATGGTATTGAATATATCATGAATGAATATCATATGTCATTGAACTAAGCAAGAATGTTAAGTATATTCTTATTCTAACCGCTAAATCCTTTCCCGAGCCACGAGTTTAGAAACAAACTCTCTTTAATTCAACTCTAGTCTAAACATGACATTTTCTGGTGAATTAGTAGCTACAACAATTCACAAGTAAAACATAAAATTACAGAAACAACCACAAGATTCAATTAAAAAATATCAATATTCATGATAACCACGTCCCTAGAAATAGAGTACATAGCCATTCATAATTATAATAACAATCATACAAGTTTTTTGCATAAATAAATTACTACGAAGCGATGAAAGAATGAAGAACTCCATATTTTTCGCCTCCAAAATTGTTCCTACGGTGTTCTTTCCTCCAAATAACGTTCATCCCCAAAAATTAGGTTTAGAAACTCCTTTGGTACATATTGGGGGCGTGTAAGGTCGAAACAACTCACTCCAATTCGAGATAAGACGAAATCCGCACTTGGACTCTATAGGGGTGCCTAGTGCCAAGATGAGCGCCCAAACTTTTGGGGTGCTGCATTTGGTGCTTTGGGAGGTGCCTGGCCCCAAGTTGGGTGCCCAAACATCTTACTTTTGTGCTCTGCTGCATTTCATATTTTGGGAGGGGCCTTGTACCCTTCTAGACGCTAAATCCTATTCCTCCGGTTCTTCTATTTTGGCTTCAAATTATGTGCATTCTCTATAAATCACTTCTGATTGCTTCCTATATATATAAGCACCATATTTAAAATCTAATCACGATTACTAACATTATAATCAACAGGATCGAGGCATACTGAAAGGCAAATGATATGCAAAAATGCATATTTTTAGCCAAATATTTTCACCCCCACACTTAAGTTCGTGTTCGTCCTTGAGTAATCTAAAACCTTGCAAACTCACAAGTGCAACATAAAACATCATGTAAGGAGGAGTATTTAGAAATTATAAGCACTATAACTATGATCGTGGTTGATACCAATAATTAAGTCATTACATACACATTCATACACTTTTCAATTTTCACATGCCAAAATATCAGTGAACATTTCAAAACACTCAGAAAACCTACCCATAACCACCTGACCTCAAATACCGACTCGTCGCTACTAAGCATTCTCAACCTATGCACTCAACCCAAAAATAGAAATTTAATAAGTCACCTATCAGTCATGAAATTATGTGCCCTCACCATAGAACAAGAAAGTCTATAGTCCATACATTCAAATCAAGAGTTCAAATGTAATTCATGGACATCAAAACAAAAAATTAATCACTCTCACAAAGAAATTCATGTGCATCTCGTGGTCGTACCATAAGCTTGCCTGTAATATATGTCTCTAATAATCTAAGCTCATGAAGTCAATGATAATTTAGGTCTTTACGGATTGTAATATAAGCTAAGAGGCAGGTAGGATGTATATGTCTTCATGACCAACTTGAATGCAATGCCCGAACCCGTACACAATTCGGTCTTTTCCAAATGAGCAAACTAAGTGTCACGACCCAAACCCCCACCAAAAGCCGTGATGGCGCCTAAACCACTAGCTAGAGAATCGAACACTCAATAACAACAATATAATCTAATTATTAAGTCATTAACTATTTTAGGATGTAAATAACAATGCACAATAAATCTCAAATCAATACATAAGTACATAATCAATGATAGGGTCTAAACACGACCACAACTGTCTAACAAATGTCCAAAACCTAGTGTCACTATATCGCGAGCATCTAATACGAGTAAATAATTTCAACAAAACAACAACTTCCGTCTAGGAAGAAAAATACATAATATATAAATGAGTAGGGAAGGGAGACTCCATGTGTTGCGGATCAGATCAAGTATAGCATTTCACCATGACGTCTCTAATAAAGTACTCCTACTCAGCTCAATGGGTACCGCTAATACAAGTCTCAAGACATGCATAAAAATGTGTAGCAATATGAGTACAAAACGATGGTACACAGTAAGTATCTAGTCTAGCCTCGAAGAAGTAGTGGCAAGAAATTGATAGCTACACGTACTAACAGTCCAATAATTAGGTGAAAGTATAATTAAGATAGAGAATAAAGCATGATATCATCAAATGAGTACGATAGCTCAAAACACAGTTCATACGGAATTTAGGCATACTTTATAGTTAAAAAAGATCAAATAAGATATCAATGTATCAATCCTCATATAAAGACAAGATATATGTCAACAACATTTATATAAAACCGATGCAAGAGTCAAATTATATATGTGCATGCTAAGTATCCTTTCTCAATACCTCATAACAAAAATTCATGTGCCTAACACAGGCTATATGTCCAAACTAAGCAAAAAATTCCAAGGTGCCTATGCTCACAAGCACAAAGTAACATTGGTAATCACCTAATTCGGAGGGATGGTCCATATCCAAGCGTTCATCATTTTATAATTAATGATCAATAACCATTAATCAATATTCGGTTACAGTGTTTGCAGTGTCAAATTCCTCAACTTTTAACAACCAACTCCCCATGCATGTCTATATGTATAAATCAGTATAATAAAGAAGCACTGGACAACTGGAACAACTGTTGCCAAGTTGATCCACAACGGATTCAAGAAATTTGATGTCGTTACCTGTTACAACAATGTCGTCAACATAAACTAACAAAAATGCAACAATACCGTGAGAATTGAAGATGAGGAGGGAAACATCAGTTTTAGATGATGAGAAACCTATAGGGATACGAAAATGCTGGAGCTTTGTGTACCACGCCATCTAAGCTTTTTGAGTTCATACAAGGATTTTTGAAGCTTACAAACATGGTGTGGAATAACGGGTTCGGAATATGATTTTTGGTGTTGGAAGCTTACAAACATGTTTTTAAATTTGTCCATAGTTTGACTTTTAGCTATTGGATTCGGAATATGATTTTTGGAATTGGAATAGGCCTGTTATGCTATTTGGAACTTGTCTGTAAAATTTGGTATCATTTAGAGTTGAATTGATACAATTCAGACGCTTAGCTGCAATTCTAGAAATTCTTGAAATTAATTTGAAACTCATGCATTTGGTATCCGATTTGTAGTTCTAGATGTTATTTTTCTGTTTTTATCACGCGAGCAAGTTTGTATGATATTTTTAGACTTGTGTTGATGTTTGGTTTGGAGCCCCCATGGCACGGATGAGTTTCGGACGCATCGTGAGATGTATTGAACTAAACTAGGAATATCTGTTGCGCTTGTGCTCTAATGTCACAATTGCGAGCACTAGCCTCACATTTGTGAACATAGCAGGGGGGGTCTCAGGTGTCACAATTGTGACACATTTTTCACATTTGCAAAGATTAGGCCAGAGCTGGGTAGTTTGCATTTGCGACTAATTAATCGCATTTGCGATGGGATAGTGTTCGCATTTACAAACCCATTTGTGGCATTTGCGAAGTCCCTGTAGGCTAGGCAGTTGCCGCATTTGCGAGGATTTCTTTGCAATTGCAAGGGTTCGCAATTACGAACCTACAATCGCAATTGCGACATCAGCAACTGAATAAAAGGTTAGAAAGTCGGGATTTTATATCATTCTATCATATTTTAGAACCATAGGCTTGGTAGGAGGCGATTTAGAGAGGGAATTTTCATCAAAAAACACTGGGTAAGTGATTCTAATAAATTTTCAACTATATTTCATAATTATATCTTATATTTAAATTAAATTTAGGTGAGTCAAACAGGAAAAATTAGGAAATTTGTCAAGTTTTGAAAAATAAGAATTTGAGTTTTGAAAGTCTATTTGGACACGGATTTTGAAACTAATCACATATATGGACTCGTGGGGTTATGGGTAGTCAGAATCTACCCTTGTACCCAAGTTTTAACTGGGCAGGCCCTCGGTTAACTTTTGTTGACTTTTTGGGAAAAGTGTAAAGATTATGGATTTATTTATTATAATTGTTTTCCTTGCATTCTTCGATGATATTAAGTAAATTTTAATTATATTTGAGCGGTGTGAAGGCAAATTTTAGGGTAAAAGCTATTTTCGGGGGCTGAGTGGCCTAGTTGAGGTAAGTATCTTGCCTAACTTTGTGTGGGGGGAACTACCCATTAGGAATTGGCGTTGATTGTGCTATTTGTGTCATGTGAAAGCTGTGTACGCAAGGTGACGAGTGGGTACACGGGTTGTATGTGGAATTTGACCGTTTAGGTTATTTAGACTCTTTCCATGTAATTGAATTTTCATATCATGTTTTAAATCTCATTGTTAATCTCTTCTTACATGTATGAGTCAATCCTTACATGCCTTATTTGACTTGTTAACACTTGTTCTACCTCTTACTTGTTGTTTCGCTTTTATATCTAATTGAAGTTATTACTTTCCATACTTCCTTGATACACCTTTAATTGTTGAATTACTTGCAATTGAATTTGTTATTTCGTGAAGTAACTTCTTGTTGAGTTAAAGATTGTGAAAGTTGTTATCACATTGAGGCAAAGTTGTTAATTGTTGAGATATCTTCTGTATTGAGAAATTCACATTCATTGTTATTGTTGATATTATTATACACATTGTGGTTGAGCCATGGGCTATTGTGTTAGAAACATTGATATTGTTGATTTTTGATAAGTTGCGGCATATAGGCACTTGTGGTGCGAGTTGTCATTGTATTGTGAAATTGATGCTCATGCAAGGATAGGGGTTAATGTGCATGAGGAGGCATAAGGTGAGATTTATGTGTGTGTTGCTAGTAAGGATTTATGTTTAAGATTTATATGTAGTCGGAATCTATCCTTGGACCAGGTTTTTTACCAGGTGGGCGCGGGTTGACTTTTGTTGACTTTTTGAGAAATGTATAAAGATAATAGCTTTATCTATTGTAATTGTTTTCCTTGCATTGCTTGATGATATTAATTCAATTTTTTTGTTTAGATTTGAGCCATATGGAGGCGAATATAAGGGAAAAGTTATTTTCAAGGGTTGAGTTGGCCTAGTTGAGGTAAGTATCTTGCCTAACTTTGTGTGGTTGAACTACCCCTTAGGAATTTGGATTGATTGTGCTATTTGTGTTATGTGAAAGCTGTGTAAGCAAGGTGACGAGTGGGTACACAAGTATGTGGTATTTGACCGGTTTAGGTTATTTAGACTCTTTCTATGCCTTAATTGAATTTTCATATCATGTTTTAATTCTCATTGTTAATCTATTATTACATGTGTTAGTCTATCATTGCATGCCTTATTTGACTTGTTAACACTTGTTCTACCTCTTACTTGTTGTTTTGCTCTTATATACCTAGTTGAAGTTTTTGCCTTCCATATTGCCTTGAAACACATTTAATTGTTGAATTACTTGTAATTGAAGATGTTATTTCGTGAAATACCTTCTTGTTGAGTATGGGTATTGAGATTGTGAAAGTCATTATCACATTGAAAAGAAGTTGTTAATTGTTGAGATATCTTCCTATTTGAGCAATTCACCTTCATTGTTATTGTTGATACTCTTGTACACATTGTGGTTGATCCATGGGCTATTGTTGTAGCAACATTGATATTGTTGATTTTTTGTAAATTGTGGCATATGGGCACTTGTGGTGCGACTTGTTATTGTATTGTGAAATTGATGCATATGCGGTGGTATAAAGATATGGGTTGTTTAATATGCATGCGGCGGCATAAGGTGGGATTTATGTGTGTGTTGCTAGTAAGGGAATTACTTGAAGCCACACGGCGTCATAATGTAGGCTAAAGTGCGTGTAGCTATTTCAGAAAAAATGTTTCAAAACCATCTAAATATAGGGCTCACACGGTGTATAAAGGAAGATTATGACTGAAATTGAGAAATATAAATACGAGGTAGTACCTCGGTTGTGATTCTTGTTGTAATCGAGGCGGTAACTCGGTTATGATTGTTGTTGTGCATCTCATTTTGAAAAAAGTTATTTGTGGAATAGTTCTTGTTGATTTTATTCTTCCTTGTCTTATCAGCTTTGTCCGTATTTAACTATTGTGATTCTCTCTATGTGCTTCCTTCTTATTAACTCCATGCTTAAAATTCTGTCATTAGTCTACGTTATCAACTTACTTTGTTATCACATATTTCTCAACTTTCCATTACTTCTCGTTATTATATTTTAGTTCTGTTTATTATGCCCTAGCAGGTATCTTGACATGGCCTCATCACTACTCCAGCGAGGTTAGGCTTGATACTTACTGGGTACCGTTGTGGTATACTCATACTACATTTCTGCACATCTTCTTGTGCAGATCCAGGTACGTCTTCTTGTGCTAGACGTTAGTGTTTGATTGTAGCTTCTATCCGGAGACTTCAAGGTATATCCCCTCGGTGTCTGCAGGCCTCGGAGTCACCTTCCATATCATTTCATTTTGTCATTTTTCCTATTCAGAACAGTGTTATAGTAGACATTGTAGATTACTCAATAGAGCTTATGACTTAGTTTTACAGGTTTTGGGAGAGTTGTGGTTGAGATTCTATTTTTGAAGTTTATAAGAGATTATCAGTCTTGCTTTAGTATTTCTGTTTGATTGTTTCTGTTAAGTTATTATTATTACATGTTAGGCTTATCTAATCTTAGAGACTAGGTGCCATCACGACATTCTAAGTTGGGAAACTGGGGTCGCAAGTTGGTATTAGAGCGCTAGGTTCATAATAAGTTGGTTTAGTAGTCTTGCGGATTGGTAAAGAGATATCTGTACTTATCTTCGAGAGGCTACGTAACTAATAGGAAAAATCCACTTCTTTGATCCCTTATCGTGTGAATAGGTTGACTTCAAAATCTAAATCTTTGATTTTTTATTCTCTCGCAGATGGTGATGACACGTATTGCTGGATCAAATGATCAGACACTCGCGCCCCCTGCTAGAGCCGCGAGAGGCCTGGGCTTGGGCAAAGGCCAAGGAGGGGCACGTAGTGCAGCTAGAGCACCTGCCCGAGCTACGACTGAAGAGCCACTTGTAGCTCCAGTTGGTGGAAGGCATCCGAGGCGCCTGTTGCCACCGCTGCACTTTAGGAGACCCTCGTACAGTTCTTGAGCATGTTTGCTAATCTAGCTCAGGCGGGGTTAATTCAACTTACACCAGCAACATCTCAGGCTGGGGCAGGAGCTCAAACCCCCACGGCCCATACTCTAGAGCACTGGTCCATGTTGATCAGGTCCCATAGGTTATGCCAGCATAATTTGTTTTTCCTATTCAGCCCGAGGTTAGGGCACTGGCATCTGAGGAGGCATAACATAGACTTGAGAGGTTCAAGAAGTATCATCCTCCTACTTACAGTGACTTAGCTTCAGAGGATGCATATCGCTTCCTAGAGAAGTGCCACCTCATTCTCTGCTCCATGGGTATTGTGGTGAAAAGCGGAGTTGCTTTTTCTACATTACAACTATCGGGAGTAGCATATCAGTGGTGGCGGGTTTACGAGGAGAGTAGCCCAGCCGATGCAGCTTCACTTACATGGACTCAGTTTTCAGAGATGTTCTTGAGAGAGTTTGTTCCCCAGACCTTTCGAGATGCATGGCGCGCGGAGTTTGAGCAGCTATGCCAGGTACTATGACGGTGCCAGAGTATGCTATCAAATTCAGTGATTTATCTAGACATGCACCTATCTGGGTTTCTACAGTCAGGGAGTGAGTTCGCCGATTCATCAAGGGGCTCAACTATGGTATTAGATTCAGCATGGCTCGAGATTTGGAGATGGATACCCCATATTAGCATATGGTAGAGATCGCATGGAGGTTGGAGGGTATGCCAGGCCATGAGAGAGAGGACAGGGAGTTTAAAGGGCCTCAAGGTACTGGAGGATTTAGTGATGGGCACGCTGCAGCTACAGCCCGTCATGGTAGAGGCTTTGTGAGCTTTCTAGTTCATTCAGCACTTTCAGCTTCTAGTGGTGCTCCAACTATTCTAAGGACTTAGGTTGCCCACTTTGCTCAGCCATTTTCTAGTGCACCTCCTACACGGGGTGCCTTCAGCGGTCAGTCTAGTCGACCAGTCCCGAGCTAGTCCCAGCAACGGCCCATTGAGAGTTTTCTTTGAGTGTGGTGATACCCGTCATATGGTGAGGGACTGCCCCAGACTCAAAAAGGGTGCACATCAACAGACTACTCAGGCTCCACAGATTCAGCCAGGTCTACAGATTTCACGGCCATGGTTGCTACTCTAGTTTCCGCTCCACCCGCACAGCCACCTAGGGGTTGGGGACAGGCAGCTAGAGGTCACCCTAGAGGGGGAGGCCAGGCCAGATTCTATGCTTTTCTGGGAAGGATGGAGGCAGTTGCATCAGATGCAGTCTTCACAAGTATGGTTCTGGTTTGTCATGAGGATGCATCGATCTTATTTGATCCGGGATCCACTTATTCATATGTGTCATCTTACTTTACTCCGTATTTGGATATATCTCGTGATTCTTTGAGTTCTCCGGTTTATGTGTCCATGCCTATGGGAGATTCTGTTGTTGTGGATCGTATGTACCGATCGTGTTTAGTTGTTATTGGAGGTTTTGAGACTTGAGTTGATCTACTGTTGCTCAGTATGGTAGACTTTGATGTTATCTTGAGCATGGAATGGTTGTCGCCATATCATGCTATTATGGATTATCACGCCAAGACTGTAACACTGGCTATGCCAAGTTTACCACAGTTGGCGTGGAGGGGTACATTAGATTATGTCCTTAGTAGGGTTGTGTCCTTTCAAAAGGCCTAGTGAATAGTTGAAAAGGGGTATGATGCATACCTAGCCTTTGTGAGAGATGTTTAGTGTTGATACTCCTACTATTGATTCAATTTCAGTAGTGAGAGACTTCCCAGATGTATTTCCAGCAGATCTTTTCAGGCATGCCGCCCTATAGGGATATCGATTTTAGTATTGACTTGTTGCCGGGCACTCATCCCATTTCTATTCCACCATATCGTATGGCCCCAACGGAGTTGAAAGAGTTAAAGGAGCAGTTACACGAGTTTCCTGATAAGGGTTTTATTCGGCCTAGTGTGTCACCTTGGGGGTACTCCAGTATTGTTTGTGAGGAGGAAGGATAGTTCTATGCGCATGTGTATTGATTATCGGCAGTTGAACAAGGTTACAATGAAGAACAGGTATCTATTACCGCATATTGATGACTTATTTGACCAGCTTCAAGGTGCCAGGGTGTTCTCAAAGATTGATTTGCGGGCAGGCTATCATTAGCTAAAGATTCGGAATCCAGCTATTCCATTAGACTGAATTTAGGACTCGGTATGGTCACTACGAGTTCCTTGTGTTGTCATTTGGGTTGACTAGCGCCCAAAAATATATATGCACCTGATGAACATTATATTCCAGCCATATCTTGATTCATTCATCATTGGATTTATTGATGACATCTTGGTGTACTCCCGCAGTCAGGGAGATCATGAGCAGCATCTGAGGATCATGCTCCAGACCTTAGAGAGAAGAAGTTATATGAAAAATCCTCAAAGTGTGAATTCTGCTTGATTTTGTTACATTTTTGGGTCATGTGGTGTCGAGTAAGGGGATCAAGGTAGATCCTAAGAAGATTGAAGCAGTTCAGAGTTGGCCCAGACCATTTTCAACTAGTGAGATTCAGAGTTTCCTTAGTTTGTTCAGATATTAGAGGGTTTCTCATCCATTACTACACCTATGACTAGATTGACCTAGAAGGGTGCTCCTTGGTCCGAGGAGTGTGAGGCGAGCATTCAAAATCTTAAGACTGCTTTGACTACAGCCCCAGTGTTGGTGTTCTTACATTATGTATTGTAACGCATCACATGTTGCGCTTGGCGCAGTGTTGATGCAAGATAAAAGGGTGATTTCTTATGTGTCTTGGCAGTTGAAGTTCCATAAAAAGAATTATCCACTCCACGACTTGGTGTTGGCAGCTATTTTTCATGCATTGAAGATTTGGTGGCACTATTTGTACGGTGTCCCTTGTGAGGTCTATACCGACCATCGGAGTCTACAACATCTATTCAAGCAGAAAGATCTTAATTTGCGGCAACAGAGGTTGTTAGAGTCGCTTAAAGATTATGATATCCCTATTCTATATCATCCCGGGAAGGCCAATGTGGTGGCTGATGCCTTGAGTCGAAAGGCGGAGAGCTTGGGTAGTTAAGCATATCTACCGGCAGTAGAAAGGCCACTAGCTCTAGATGTTCAGGCCTTGGCCAATCAATTTGTTAGATTGGATGTTTCGGAGCCTAGTCTGGTTCTTGCTCGCGTGGTTTCTCGATCTTCTTATATGATCGCATCAGAGAGCATTAGCATGACGACCCCTATTTGCTTGTCCTTAAGGACACGGTACAGCACGGCGATGCCAAGGAGGTTTCTATTAGAGATGACGGTGTATTACGGATGCAGGGCCAGTTATGTGTGCCCAATATAGATGGGTTACGTGAGTTGATCTTTCAAGAGGCCCACAGTTTGCGGTACTTCATTCATCAGGGTGCCGCTCAGATGCATCATGATTTGAGGTAGCACTATTGGTGAAGGAGAATGAAGAAAGACATAATGAAGTATATAGGTCGATGCCTAAATTGTCAGCAAGTGAATAATGAGCATCAGAGGCCAGGTGGTTTGCTTCGGAGACTTGAGATTCCCAAGTGGAAGTGGGAGCGTGTTACCATGGAATTCGTTGTTAGGCTCCCACAGACTTAGAAGAAATTTGACGTTGTATGGGTGATTGTGCACAGATTGACCAAGTTGACTCACTTCATTCCGGTGGTGACCACCTGTTCTTTAGAGTAGCTGGCTCAGATCTATATCCACAAGATTGTCCGAATTTATGGCGTGTCGGCATCCATTATCTATGACCGGGGCACGAAGTTTACATTGCACATTTGGAGAACTGTGTAGCGTGAGCTAGGAACACGAGTTGAGTTGAGTACAGCATTCCACCCCAGACGGATGGGCAGTCCGAGCGCACCTTTTAGATGTTGGAGGATATGCTTTGTGCTTGTGTTATGGATTGTAGGGGTTCTTGAGATCAGTTTTTGCCGCTTGCATAGTTTGCCTACAATAACAGCTACCAATCAAGTATTCAGATTGCTCCTTATGAGGTGCTATATGGGAGACAATGTCGTTCTCTAGTTGGTTAGTTTGAGCCGGGAGAGGCTAGGTTGTTGGCCACAGATTTAGTTCGAGATGCCTTGGAGAAAGTCAAGTTGATTCAGGATCGGCTTTGTACAGCCCAATCTAGACAAAAGAGTTATGCTAATAAGAAGGTTCGTGATGTAGCACTTATGGTTGGAGAGCGGGTTTTTCTCCGGGTTTCACCCATGAAGTGTGTGATGAGGTTTGAGAAGAAGGGCAAGTTTATTCCTTGGTATATCGGACCTTTTGAGATCCTTGACAGGATTGGTAAGGTGGCCTACAAGCTTGCATTGCCACCTAGCTTATCTGCAGTTCATCTAGTATTCCATGTTTTGATGCTCTGGAAGTATTATGGTGATCCGTCTCATGTTTTAGACTTCAGCTCAATCCAATTGGATAAGGATTTGACTTATATTGAGAAGCCGGTGGCTATCTTGAACAGACAGGTCCGGAAGTTGAGATTAAAGAACATTGCTTTGGTGAAGGTTAAATGGAGGGGTCATACGGTCGAGGAGGCGACCTGGGAGACCGAACATGAAATGGGAGTCATTATCCTCATCTATTCATCACTTTAAGTATGTCCTTATGATCATTCGAGGACACATGTCTATTTTAAGAGGGGGAGAATGTAACGACCTGACCGATCATTTTGTGTAATTACGCTCAATTTCCCCTTTTGATGCTTAACACATGTGTGTTTATGGTTTTATGACTTACGGAGTTGATTAGTTTCATTCCGGGAAGATTTTGGGTTAATTTGGACCCTTTGATCCTTGGCTAGAAGCATAAGTTGATTACGTTGGCCAATGGTTGACTTTTGTGAAAACAACCCTAGAATGGGGTTTCGATGGCTCCGATAGCTTCATATCGTGATTTTGAATGGTGTTTCCATGGCTCTGAGGTTTAGAAGTTTGACCGTAGGTTGACTTTTAGCTATTGGGTTCGGAATCTAGTTTTTAGAGTTAGAATAGGTCCATTATGCTCTTTAGAACTTGTCTGAAAAATTTGGTATCATTTGGAATTGAAGTGATAGGATTTGGACGCTTAGTTGCAATTCAATAAATTCTTAAAATTTACTTTGAAATTCATACATTGATGTCCGATTCATAGTTCTAGATGTTATTTTTGTGTATTGATCGCGCGAGCGAGTTCGTCTGATGTTTTTAGACTTGTGTGGATGTTTGGTTTGGAGCCCTGAGGGTTCGAATGAGTTTCGGATGTATCGCATAATGTTTTGATTTGAAACGGGAATATCTTGTGTGTTGGTTCTCTGATGTCGCAATTGCGACACCTTGTACACATTTTCAAAGATTAGGCCAAAGCTGTGTAGGCGCATTTGTGACTAATTTGTTGCATTTGCGAGGAGATAGGGTTCGCATTTGCGAACCCATTTATCGCATTTGCGAAGTCCCTGTAGGTTGGGCAATTTCCGCATTTGCGTGGATTTCAGCGCAATTGCGACATCTACAACTGAACAAAAGGTTAGAAAGTTATGATTTCATATCATTCTATCATATATTAGAACCCTAGGCTCGGTAGGAGGTGATTTGGAGATGGAATTTTCATCTGCAAATATTGGGTAAGTGGTTTTAATCAACCTTTAACTATATATTATGATTATATCTTAGATTTAACATCAAATATAGGTGAATCAAAGAAGAAAAATTGGGAAATTTTCTCAAGTTATTGAAAAATGAGAATTTGAGTTTTGCGAGTCGATTTGGACTCGGATTTTGAAACTAATCACATATATGGACTTGTGGGGTTATGGGTAGTCGGAATCTACCCTTGGACCCAAGTTTTGACCGGGCAGGCCCTCGGTTAACTTTTGTTGACTTTTTGGAAAAAGTATAAAGATTATAACTTTATTTATTATAATTGTTTCCCTTCCATTGTTCGATGATATTAAGTCAATTTTTGTTAGATTTGAGCCGTGTGGAGACAAATTTTAGGGTAAAATCTATTTTCAAGGGCTCAGTTGGCCTAATTGAGGTAAGTATCTTACCTAACTTTGTGTGGGGGAACTATCCCTTAGGAATTAGCGTTGATTGTGTTATTTGTGTTATGTGAATGCTGTGTACGCAAGGTGATGAGTAGGTACACGGGTTGTATGTGGTATTTTAGCCGTTTAGGTTATTTAGTCTCTTTCCATGTAATTGAATTGTCATATCATGTTTTAAATCTCATTGTTAATCTCTTCTTGCATGTGTGAATCAATTCGTACATGCCTTATTTGACTTGTTAACACTTGTTCTACCTCTTACTTGTTTTTTTTCTCTTATACCTAATTGAAGTTATTGATTTCCATACTTCCTTGATATACCTTTAATAATTGAATTACTTGCAATTAAATTTGTTATTTCGTGAAGTGCCTTCTTGTTGAGTTATTGGTATAGAGATTGTGAAAGTCGTTATCACATTGAGGCAAGGTTGTTAATTGTTGACATATCTTCCTTATTTAGCAATACATATTCATTGTTATTGTTGATATTCTTATACACATTGTGGTTGAGCCATGGGATATTGTGTTAGAAACATTGATATCGTTGATTTTTGGTAAGTTGTGGCATATAGGCACTTGTGGTGCGAGTTGTTATTGTGTTGTGAAATTAATGCGCATGCAAGGATAGGGGTTAATGTACATGCGACGACATAAGGTGAGATTTGTGTATGTGTTGCTAGTAAGGGAATTACTTGAATCCACACAGCGTCATAAGGTAGGATAAAGTGCATGTGGCTATTTTAAGAAAAATATTTTCAAAACTATCTAAATTTTAGGCTCACACGGCGGTATAACGAAATATTTTGATTGAAATTGAGAAAGGTGAATACGAGGCGGTACCTCAGTTGTAATTCTTGTTGTTCATCTCATTTTGAAAAGAGTTATTTGTGGAATAGTTCTTGTTGATTTTATTCTTCCTTGTCTTATAAATTTTGTCCGTATTTAACTATTGTGGTTCTCTCTATTCGCTTCCTTTTTGTTAACTCTATGCTTAAAATTCTGTCATTAGTCTACGTTATCAACCTGCTTCGTTATCACATATTTCTTTGCTTTCCATTACTTGTCATTATTATATTTTCATTTGTTTATTATGTCCTAGTAGGTGTCTTGACCTGGCCTCGTCACTACTCTACCGAGGTTAGGCTTGATATTTACTTGGTACCATTGTGGCGTACTCATACTCTGTTTCTGTATATCTTTTTATGCAAATCCAGGTGCGTCTTCTCGTGCTGGACGTTAGTGTTTGGTTGTAGCTACTATTTAGAGACTTCAAGGTATACCTGCTCGGCGTCCGTAGGCCTCAGAGTCACTTTCCATATCATTTCATTTTGTTGTTTTGTCTTATTCATTCGGTGTTGTAGTAGACATTCAAGATTACTCTGTAGAGCTTATGACTCAATTCCATCGGTTTTGGGAGAGTTGTGGTTGAGATTCTATTTTTGAAGTTTATAAGAGTTTATCAATCTTGCTTTAGAATTTCTGTTTGATTATTTCTGTTAAGTTATAATTATTATTACATGTTAGTCTTACCTAGTCTTATAGACTATGTGCCATCACAATATCCTATGGTGGAAAACTGGGGTCGTGACACCCGGAATTGAATTCGGAAGTTCCTAACATGATTTGACTCGATTTGTGGAAAACTAGAAATTTGAAGGTTTAAAAGATTTCCTAGGTTTGACCGTAGGTTGACTTTATTTCTACCGGGTTCAGATTTTGGTTTCGGAATCATTCTACTATTTAAAACTTGTCTACAAAAGTTGGTGCAAAACGGAGTTGATTTGATAGGATTCGGACGCTCGGTTGTGAATTTGGAAGTTCTTGAGTTTCTTTAAAAATTTCATGCATTTTGATGTCCGATTCGTAGTTCTAGGCATTATTTTGGTGTTTCGATCGCGGGAGCAAGTTCATATGATGTTATTACACCTGTGTGCATGTTTGGCTCGAAGCTTGAGGGGCTCGGGTGAGTTTCGGATAGGCTACGGACCTTTTTGAACTTGAAAAGTTACTGGTTTTGGCTGATGTCTGGTGCATTGTGCCTCGCAATTGCAAAGGGGAATCTGGACTGGGTGAAAATCGTTCTTCACGAATGCTAGGAAACGATCATGAGCACGAAGTGTGGGTCTTACCCTTCGAGTACGCGAATGTCCACTCGTGAACGCGTAGGGTTATGTGATCTGGGAGGCGATCTGTCAAATATTCTAAGCGAGCGCGAGCCTAGGCTCGCGAACACAAAGGCTGGGGGGGAGATGCCATCGCGAACATGAAGAGTATCTCACAAACGCGAAAGCCAATTGGCCCGATGTGCTTCGCGATCGTGTCAGGTCCTTTGCGAACGCGAAGAAGACCTGGTGCAAGTGATTTAAAACAGTCCAAAATTGGGATTCTTTCCATTTCTCACCATTTTCATGTTTGAGCTCGGCCTAGAGGCGATTTGGAAGAGATTTTTCATCTCCACTTCATAGGTTAGTAGATTTTAACTTGTTTCCTTACATTTCAATAAACACCCATTGATTTTTAATCTTTAATCTATTGTTTTTCATGGTAGAAATTAGAGATTTAGGTAGAAATTGAAAATCTAGAAATTGAGATTTAGACCTCAAATTGAGGTCGGATTTCGAAACTAATCAGTAATCGGGCTCGGCGGTGAATAGGTAATTGGATTTTGGTCCGAATTTCATGTTTTGACCAAGCAAACCCGGGATTAACTTTTGTTGATTTTTTCCAAAATCATTAAAGATTGAATATTTTTCACTCGTGAATAGTTTCTAAAACTTATTTTTAATTATTGGCACTATATTTGGTTAGATTTGATTGGTTTGGAGGCTAATTCTAGAGGAAAAGTCGCGATTGAGCATTTGATATGGCTGCAGAGTGAGGTAAGTGTCGTAGTTAACCTTGACTTAAGGGATTAGGATGTGTTGGTCTATGTGCAACGTGTTTTATGTGTGGGGACAACGTATATGTGAGGTGACGAGTATCTATGTGTTGTCAATGGATTAAAGCATGTGGATAAAAATTGTTTTATTGTATTAAATTATTTTATTAATCACGTTATCCATTTTTAGGTTAGATTATTACTTCTTTAAATTATTCGTTTCGTACTTATTGTTTATTTCAAAGATGTTGTATATTTTTAAAGTTGAGTTTGATATTGTGGCATTATATTTGAAGTGAAATTATTTCCCGCCTTGATTTCTATTATTCGGATTTGTATTGTTGCTTAGTGAGGAAAAAAGAGAAGCACGAAGGGTGTTGCCGTGCCTTATTTGCAATTATTATCATATATTGAGAGATTTGAGAGTAAAAGCACGAAAGGTGATGTCGTACCGATGAGTAAAAGGACAAAGGCTGATGTCGTGCTAGTATATTCATGATATTACATGGTGAAGGCGATTGTAAAAGCACGAAGGATGATGCTGTGCGATTGTTCTTTTCATTACATTGTCTGATTTCCAGTTTATATGATTTTTCTTTAATACATTGTTGCTTATTCCGGAATATGCTATTTGTGATTTCACACTTACAGTTTTTATGATATTCCCCTTTCGCATGTCTCTGGTTAAGAATTTATCATTCTTCTTGTTATTTTGTTGCTTTATATATACTTGTACAGGGTCTTATGTAGGTGTCTTGTCATAGCGTCATCACTACCTCGCCGAGGTTAAGCTCGACACTTACGGAGTATATTGGGTTGGTTGTACTCATACTACACTTCTGTACTTCTTGTGCAGATACTGGTATCGATCCTAACGGTACTTAGAGGTGTGTTGGCTCAGATCACTTTCACTATGCAGACTCGATGTAGATCTGCTGGCGTTGGCAGACCTTGAAGTCTCCTTCCATTTTCCACCTTTATTGTTTATTTATTTCAAACAGTTGTATTTTTTCAAACTATGCTTGTAAACTTCTAGTTGCTCATGTACTTGTGACTCCGGATTTTTGGGAGTAGTTAATATCGCATTGTTCATATTCACACTGAGTTACATTTGGAGTTTATTTTTCGTTTATTTTCATTACATTGAATTAATTGTTAAAAAAATTGGTTAATTTCTTATTAACATCGGCTTACCTATCAAGTGGATGTTAGGTGCCACTACTGTCCTGAGGTTTGGAATTGCGGGCCGTTATAAGTTGGTTTCAGAGCATTAGGTTGTTTGTGTCTCACAAGTCATGAGAAAGCTTAGTAGAATCTAGAAGATTGGTACGGAGACGTATGTACTTATGTTCTAGAGGCTATGGAGTTCTAGGAAAATTTCACTTCGTTCTTTCTCTATCCTACGATTTTATTCTATCTTTGAGGTTTGAATCATTCCATTCATGTCCTCTAGTAGATGGTGAGAACACACATAGCATCTACAGCCAGGCAGGAGCTAGAGCTCCCTATTGCAGCCACTACCAGGGGTAGAGGCCGAGGCAGAGGCTGAGGCAGGGCTCGACCTTTAGCTCGAGCCACAGCACCCACTGTGGAACCTCAAATTGATCATGAGGAGGAGATCCCAGCTCAAACTGTACCAGTCAGGCCTGCTTAGGTCCCTCATGGAATTATAGCCACTCATGTGCTTTAGGACGCTCTACTCCGTTTAGTGGACTTTATGGAGAGTGTGGCCCAGACCGATGCATTTCTGCTGGCACCAGCTGTCTCTCAGGCTAAGGGAGGAGCACAGACTCCTGCTACTCACACTATGGAGCTGATGGCTCCTATATATCAAACTCCAGCAGTCCAACCAGTTGGGGTGGTTCAGCCTACTGTTGCTAGACAAACTGGGGAGAGGCTCGTGATGTCTTCGGATGGATTGATGAGGTTGGATAAGTTCACCAAGCTCTTTCCTGTTCATTTTAGCGGTGCACCTTCTAAAGACCCACATGATTACTTGGAGTGTTGCCACGAGGTGTTGTTCAACATGGGTATTGTTGAGACCAATGGGGTCGACTTTGCAGTGTTCCAAATGACTGGTTCTGCCAAATGATAGTGGCAGGATTATGTGCTGACCAAACCAACTGGTTCACCTTCACTTACTTGGGATCAATATTTGCAACTATTTCTGGAGAAGTTTATTCCTTTCACTCTGAGAGGAGTACGGCAGGCAGTTTGAGCACCTTCAGTAGGGTAGCATGACTGTTACCCAGTATGAGACCCGATTTGTGGACCTAGCTTTCCATTAGTTATCTTACTCCCTACTAAGAGGGAGAGAGTGAGGAGATTCATTGATGGACTTACTTTCAGTATTAGGCTACAGATGGCCAAGGAGACCGGAGATGATATTCCTTTTCAGAGGGCCAGAGAGAATGCTAGACGAATCAAGATGGTTTGTGGTTAGGAGAAGAGGTGGTATTTGATAAGAGACCTCGTCATTTCGGTGGTTTCTGTGGTTCCTTTATCCGGAGGCAGAGGTTCATTTGGTAGAGTCTATCCTCCCAGGCCATTTCAGTTAGTGCTTCGGGTAGTCGTGGTTCTTATGCTTCTCATTCTGAGAACTAGCCTACAGCGCACCATTAGCTCCTATCAGTGCACCTCTGATCCAGATTTATCAGGGTGGTTATCCAGCTCGATAGGGCTAGTTCTAGGGTCAGTAGACACATCAGCTGAGGGCTTGTTATACTTGTGGAGATCTGAGGCACGTTGCTAGATTTTGCCCTAGGTCATAGAGCGGCACACCACAGTAGAGTTCTTGTGCCATGGTTCCGGCACCAGTTGCTTTACCGCCCGCTCAGCCAGCAAAAGGCGGGGGTCAGGCTGCCAGAGGTGGAGGTCAAGCCATTAGAGGTGGAGGTTAGGCCATTTGATGTAGAGGTTAGGCCGTTTGAGGTAGAGGCAAGCAAGCTAGAGGCCGTCCGAGAGGTGGAGGTCAGAGTGGTGAGGCCCAGCCCCATTTTTATGCATTTCCAGCTAGACATGAGGCCAACACATCCAACGTCGTTATCACAGGTATTTTTCTAGTCTGCCATAGAGATTCTTCAATTCTATTTGGTCGAGCTTCTACTTATTCCTGTGTTTCATCCTATTTTACTTCATATATGGTTACGCCTCGTGATTCTTTGAGTTCTCCTGTATATGTTACCATGCCAGTGGGAGATTCTATTGTTGTAGATCGTGTTTATCGCTCGTGTGTGGTTTCTTTCGGGAGCCTTGAGACTAGTGTAGATCTACTACTTCTTTATATGGTGGACTTTGATGTTATTTTGGGCATGGATTAGCTGTTACCTTATCACGCTATATTGGATTGTCATGCCAAGACTGTGACCTTAAGCATGCCGGGGTTGCCTCATTTAGAGTGGAGGGGGTCTAGCATATTTGGCCTACATCCGTGACCCTAGTGCGGAGGTTCCTTCCATGGATTCAGTACCAATTGTGCATGAGGTTCTGAAGGTGTTTCCTGCAGATTTTTCAAAGACCCGATTGAGTTATCGACTTCTGTATTGACTTGGCTTTAGGCACTCAACCCATTTCTATTCCACCATACCATATGACCCCACCTGAGTTGAAGGAACTGAAGGAGAAGTTGTATGATTTGCTTTATAAAGGATTCATTAGACCTAGTGTCTCGCCCTGGGGTGCACCAGTGTTGTTCGTGAAGAAGAAGGATGGTACGATGAGGATAAGTATTGATTATTGGTGGAACAAAGTCATATCAAGAACAAGTATTCGTTGCTGGCAATTGATGACTTATTTTATCAACTTCAAGGTGCCAAAGTATTTGGAAAGATTGATACCATTAGTTGAAGATTAGGGCATCAAATGTCCCTAAGACAGCTTTTCAGGCTCGGTATGGTCATTATGAGTTCCTAGTAATGTCCTTTGGTTTAACAAATGCCCCAGCAGCTTTTATGGATTTGATGAATCGAGTATTCAAGCCCTATTTGGATTCTTTTATGATCGTCTTCATTGATGATATTTTAATCTAGTCCCGCAGTCGACAGGAGCATGAGCAGCATCTTTGAATTGTACTTCAAACTGTGAGAGATAGTCAATTATATGCCAAATTTTCAAAGTGTGAGTTTTGGTTGGACTCGGTTGCATTTTTTGGGCAAGTTATATCTGCTGAAGGCATTAAAGTGGATCCTAAGAAGATTGAGGCAGTTCAGAACTGGCCTAGAGCTATTTCAGCTACGGTTCCTGGGTTTGACGGGTTATTATCACCATTTCGTGGAGTGGTTTTCATCCATTGCAGCCCAATTGACTAGATTGAGCCAGAAGGGCGCCCCATTCAGGTGTTCCGATGAGTGTGAGTTGAGCTTTCAAAAGCTCAAGATTGCTTTGACTACAGCCCTAGTGTTGGTGTTGCCCACAGGTTCAAGATCCTACATTGTGTATTGTGATGCATCGTGTATTGGGCTTGGTGCAGTATTGATGCAGGATGGCAGGGTGATTGCATACTCGTCTCGGCTGTTGAAGGTTCATTAGAAGAATTACCCTGTTCATGACTTAGAGTTGGCAACTATTGTTCATGCACTGAAGATTTGGAGGCATTACCTGTACGATATGTCGTGCGAGGTTTTTATAGATCACCAGAGTCTACATTATTTGTTTAAGCAAAAGGATCTCAATTTGAGGCTGCGGAGGTGGTTAGAGCCTTTAAAAGACTATGATATCACCATTTTGTACCATCTAGAAAAGGCCAACGTGGTGGTCGATGCCTTGAGTAGAAAGGATGTGAGTATAGGTAGCCTTGCATATATTCCAATTGGTGAGAGACCTCTAGCATCAGATGGGGCCTTGACCAATTAGTTCGTGAGGATAGATGTTTGGAGCCTAGCGGGGTTCTTGCTTGCACGGTCTCAGAGAGCGTCCGTATGACGACCCCCTATTGTCCTTAAGGACATGGTGCAGCACGGTGATGCCAAAAAGGTTTCTATTGGAGATGATAGGGTGTTACAGATGCAGGGTTGAATTTGTTTGCCCAATAGGGCTTTGTGAGTTGATTCTTGAGGAGGCCCACAATTCGCGGCATTCCATTCATTCGGGTGCTGCCAAGATGTATCAGGATTTGAGGCAGCATTATTAGTGGAGAACAATAAAGAAAGGTATATTTGAGTATGTGGCTCGGTGTTTGAATTTCCAACAGGTGAAGTACGAGCATCGGAGACCTGGTGGTTTGCTTCAGAGGCTTGAGATTCTCGATTGGAAGTGGGAGCGTATTACCATGGATTTCGTTGTTGGCTCCCATGGACGTTGAAGAAATTTGATGCAGTATGGGTCATTGTGGATAGGTTGACCAAGTCGACGTATTTCATTTAGGTGGCTACTACTTATTCTTCAGAGCGGCTGGCCTGAGATCTATATTTGAGAGATTGTTCGTGTTCACGGTGTGCCAGTGTCAATTAATTTCGATCGGGGCACGCAGTTCACATTGCATTTATGGAAGGCCATATAGTGTGAGTTAGGCACACGGGTTGAGTTGAGTACAACATTTCATCCCCAGGCGGATGGGCAGTCCAAGTGCGCCATTCGGATATTGGAGGATATGCTTCGCGCATGTGTTATGGATTTCAGGATCTTGGGATCAATTTTTGCCGCATGCGGAGTTTGCCTACAACAATAGCTACCAATCGATTATTCAGATGGAGCAGTGTCGTTCTCCAGTTGGTTGGTTTGAGCCGCGAGAGGCTTGGTTGTTGGGTACTAAATTGGTTCAGGATGCCTTGGAAAAGGTCAAGATATATCAGGATCGACTTCGTACAGCACAGTCTAGGCGGAAGAGTTATGCCGATCCGATAGTTCGTGATGTTGAATTCATGGTTAGAGAGAGGGTTTTGCTCCGGGTTTCACCCACGAAGGGTGTGATGAGATTCGGAAAGAAGGGCAAGTTGAGCCCTAAGTATATCGGACCCTTTGAGATCCTTGGGAGAGTTGGTGAGCTAGCCTACAAACTTGCATTGCCACCTAGCTTATCAGCAGTTCACCCATTGTTCCATGTTTCTATGCCCTGAAAGTATCACGGTGATCCATTTCAGCTCAGTCAAATTGGACAAGGATTTGACTTACGAGGAGGAACTGATAGCCCTTCTAGCATGGCAGGTCCGGAAGTTGAGGTATAAAAGTTATTCTTCTGTTAGAGTGCAGCAGAGAGATCAGCTGGTCGAGGCAACTACAAGCGAGTCCGAGTCCGATATGTGGAGTAGATATCCCAACCTTTTCACCAGTTCAGGTACCTTTCTATGTTTGTTCGAGGACGAACATTTGTTTTAGAGGTGGAGAATATGATGACCCGATAGGTCTTTTTGAGTTCTAGCCCTTATTTTTGAGTTTCGAGAAATTGATTAGCTCCATTTAGTATTTCTTGTTTTGTGTGCATAGTTCGTGTCTTTTTTTGTAATGATTTTATGTGAAAATTTAAGAAAACCTAAATTTTAGATTTAAAAATGACTTGAATTGACTATAATCAACATTTTGTGTCAACGACCCCGGATTGTTATTTTGACAATCCCAGTGGGTCTGTATCATGATTTTAAACTTGGACGTATGCCCGAAATTGAATTCGAAAGTCCCTAACTTGATTTGACTCGATTTGTTGAAAACTAGTAATTTCAAGGTTTAAAGATTTCCTAGGTTTAAATGTAGGTTGACTTTATTGCTACCTGATTCAGATTTCGGTTTCGAAACTTGGTATAGGTTAATTTTTTTATTTAAAACTTATGAGTAAAATTTGGTGCAAAACGGAGTTTATTTGATAGGATTCGGATGCTCGGTTGTGAATTTCGAAGTATTTGAGTCGCATTTTGATGTCCGATTCATAGTTTGAGGTGTTACTTTGTTGTTTCGATCATGCGAACGAGTTCGTATGATGTTATTACACTTGTATGCATATTTGGTTTGGAGCCCAAGGTGCTCGGGTGAGTTTCGGATAGGCTACGGACCATTTTGAACTTGAAAAGTTACTGGTTTTGGCTGTTGTTGATGTCTAGTGCAATGTGCTTCGTGATCAGGAAGCTGCTCTCGCGATTGCAAAGGGGAATATGGGTTGCGGCGAACGCGAGGAAATGGTAGCGAATGCGAAGTATTGGGGGGATTACCCTTCGCAAAAGTGATCATCCACTCGCGAACGCGTAGGGTTATGGGGACTGGGAAAGGATCTGTCTGATATTCTACACGAACCCGAAGCTAGGCTCGCGAACGCGAAGGCCGGAGGGAGACGTCATTTCGAAAGCGAAGAGTATCTCGCGAGTGCGAAGGCCAATTGGGCTGCTGTGCTTCGCGATCGCGTCAGGTCCTTCACGAACGCGAAGAAAACCTGGTGCTAGTGATTTAAAATAGTCCAAAATTGGGATTCTTCCAATTTCTCACAATTTTCAAGTTTGAGCTATGCCTAGAGGAGATTTGGAAGAGATTTTTCATCCTCACTTCATAAGTTACTAGATTTTAACTTTTTTCGTTACATTTCCATAAACACCCAGCGATTTATAACCATTAATCTATGCTTTTTAATGGTAGAAATTAGGAATTTAGGTAGAAATTGGGGATTTTGAGAAATTGAGATTTAGACCTCAAATTGAGCTCGGATTTCGAAACTAATTACATAATCGGGATCGAGGATGAATGGGTAATTGAATTTTGGTCCGAATCTCGGATTTTGACCAAATGGGCCAGGGTTGACTTTTCTTGACTTTTTCCAAAAGCATTAAATAATAAATCTTTTTTATTCATGGATCGTTTCTAAAGCTTAATTATTTGCACTATATTTTGTCGATTTGATTGGTTTGGAGGCTAATTCTAGAGGTAAAGTTGCATTTGAGCATTTATTTGATTGCGAAGTGAGGTAAGTGTCGTGGTTAGCCTTGACTTGAGGGATTAGGGCTTGTTGGTCTATGTGCAACGTGTTTTATGCGTGGGGATAACGTATATGTGAGGTGACGAGTATCTATGCATTGTTATTGGGTTAAAGCATGCGGGTGAAAATTATTTTGTTGTATTAAATTATTTTGTTAATCACGTTATCCATGCTTAGGTTAGATTATTACTTCTTTAAATTATTCGTTTCGTACTTATTGTTTATTTCAAAGATGTTGTATTTTTTTAAAGTTGAGTTTGATATTGTGGCATTATATTTGAAGTGAAATTATTTCCCGCCTTGATTTCTATTACTCGGAATTGTATTGTTGCTTAATGAGGAAGAGATAGAAGCACGAAGGGTGTTGCCGTGCCTTATTTGCATTTATTATCATATATTGAGAGATTTGAGAGTAAAAGCACGAAAGGTGATGCCGTGCTGATGAGTAAAAGGACAAAGGATGATGTTGTGCTATTATATTCATGATATTACATGGTGAGGGCGATTGTAAAAGTACGAAGGGTGATGCTGTGCGATTGTTCTTTTCATTACATTGTCTGATTTACAGTTTATGTGATTCTTCTTGAATATATTGTTTCTTATTCTGGAATATGCTATTTGTGATTTTTACACTTACAGTTTTTATGATATTCCCCTTTGGCATGTCCCCTCTCCGGTTAAGAGTTTATCATTCTTCTTGTTATTTTGCTACTTTATATATACTTGTACAGGGTTTTTATGTAGGTGTCTTGTCATAGACTCGTCACTACCTCGTCGAGGTTAAGCTCGACACTTACGGAGTACATTAGGTTGGTTGTACTCATACTATAGTTCTGTACTTCTTGTGCAGATACTGGTATCGATCCCAGCGGTACTTAGAGGTGTGTTGGTTCAGATCACTTTCACTATGCAGACTCGATGTAGATCTACTGGCATTTGCAGACCTTGAAGTCTCCTTCCATTTTTCATCTTTACTGTTTATTTCTTTCGCACAGCTGTATTATTTCAAACTATGCTTGTAGACTTCTAATTGCTCATGTACTTGTGACTCCGGATTTTTGGGAGTAGTTAGTATCGCGTTGTTCATATTCACACTTACCTACATTTGGAGTTTATTTTTCATTTATTTTCATTACATTGAATTAATTGTTAAAACAATTGGTTAATTTCTTATTAACGTCGGCTTGCCTAGCAAGTGCATGTTAGGCGCCATCACGATACCGATGTTGAAAATTTTGAGTCGTGACATTGAGCAAGGATGTCATTTCGGCAGCATGGCTTCCTGCCATTCCTTAATCTTTTGGGCTTCAGCGAAATATGTGGATTCTACTGTGGGTGGTAAAAATTATAAAGAAGAGAAAAGAGTAGTTGAATATGTTTTGGGTTTGGGATTGGGTCTGAATTGCTTGTGATGTGTACGTTGAAGGGTGTGTGGCTGTTGAACTTATTTTTGAACTTGTGGGG
Source organism: Nicotiana obtusifolia (assembly GCA_002018475.1). Lineage (NCBI taxonomy): Eukaryota > Viridiplantae > Streptophyta > Magnoliopsida > Solanales > Solanaceae > Nicotiana > Nicotiana obtusifolia. Next base: position 92,217 of record MCJB01050774.1, on the reverse strand, counting down.
CTTTTGGTTGTGGACTGTCGGAAGGAGGAGGAGGTTGTTGAGTTGTAGAGTTATTTGTAAGGTCAACAACTGGAGTTAAAGTAGGAGAAGAGGAAGAGGGTGCTGACCAAATTCTATTTGACTTAGGAGAATAATTAGGAGATGAAGAAGTGACAGAGATTGCTATCAGAACATGTGAGGGAATAGGAGTAGGACTTATATCTAATTGTGTGGAAATAGATAACTCTAAATGTCAGGAAGCAACATAATATATAGGAGGCACAATTAGGTATTGTGGAACGCATGGAGTTGATAACAAAGAAACCAAATTAGACTTGGATACGGGGGAAGGACCAAGAAGCGATTGAGTAGCAAAGGGATAAATTAATTCATCAAATTAAACATGTCTTGCAAAATATTGATATGACAAGAGCTCCTATTAAAACATTTATAGGCATGATGTTTTGCGCTACATCTGAGGAAAACATAAGGTTGACTTTTATGGGTAACCTTGTGTTTGTTATACAGTCGAAAATATGGGAAAAACAAGCAACCAAATATTTTCAGAAAAGGTAATCGGGAGTGGAGTGAAATATTAGCTCAAGTGAAGATTTACCATTGTTAATAGGAGTAGGATATCTATTAATTAGGTAAGCTGTTGTTTCAGAGGAAAATTGCCAAAATTTCGAAGGTGTTGAGCTATGAGTCATAATACTTAAACTTGTTCCACAATACGTCGATGTTTGTGTTCTACCTTTCTTTGATTTTCATGAGTGTGAGGAGTAGTCAATCTATGATTTTTTCCTAATTGAGGAAAAATATTGGACAAGGGACGAAATTTCCCAAGCCCATCAGTTTGAGTTGCCTTTGTATTTATATCAAATTGTTTTTCAACTAGGAGTCTAAATTGAAGAAACACATTTACAACATCAGACTTTAGAAAAATTGGGTAACACCATGTAAACTCAGACGAAGGTCAACAAATATTTGTGATCATCATATTACAAAAATGGGGAAGGACCCCAGACATTAGCAAAAATTAATTGCAAAACAAAAATACTTTTATTAACTTGAAGATAAAGTGACACTTTATGTGACTTGTCGAGTTGGCAAGCACTACATAAGTTATTCATTATAGAACCAGAAAACTGAAAGGTTGTGCTTATAAAGTACTTGATGAAGGTCACGTCGGTGTGGGTGGCCAAGACGGAAATGCCAGCATGAGGAAAAAAGCTTGACTGCAGGATGAGCGGAAGGTGAAGTTGAGGAACGGCGTTTGATTGGCAAGGTGTAAAGACCATTGCTACTCATTTTGGAAAGAAGTGGTGTCTTGGTTGGCTCGATCCTTGACAATGATAAGGGTGAAACTCAAAGAAAGTATTATTGCCGAGTGAAAACTTTTGAATAGACAGAAGATTTTTAGTAATTCAGGGAACATGAAGAATATCTTTTAGATTGAACTTTTGATGAGAACACTTAGAAAAAGAGGATATACCAATATTATGAATGGCTAAACCTTGGCCATTTCCCAGTTAGAATTGATCATGACCTTTATACTTCTCATAATGGTTGAAGCTTGATAAATTCGGAGTAATATGATGAGTAGCACCACTATCTGGGAATCAATTTTGTGTCATAGGAATGGGAGCTCGATCGGAGAGATGTGCGGATAGATTAATGGAGTGGTTGTAACATTTAAAACAGGATGGAGCAAGATGGTTAGAACCATTGCAAATTTTCCATCAAAATTGTGTAACTCTTCCCGTTATATCCATTACTGAAAGATGGTTTGGAGTAAATGGTGGAATAGTTGTTTCTTCCACCACGACCGCCGCTCCAACGATTATTTCTACAACGACTCTTGAAAGAATTGCTGCCCCAATCAAAGTTGGATGATTTGTGACTTACGTTTGCAACTGGAGTGACACTAGAATCGAGTGAGGGAGACAAATTAGAGAGGGAGGATGTTGAATTTCCATGTATAAACTCATGGTTGAGCAGAAGGCTATGGAGTTCAGAGTAGGTCAAAGGTTCTGGCCTAGTGAAAAGAGTGGTGACAATATCTTTAAATTTAGGACGAAGGCCTTTGAATATGTATATGTTAAAATCAGAGAGGCAAAGAGGCCAGCCTGCAACAACCAATTCATCAGAGGGAGTTTAGCCTTCTGAAGGTACTGAGTGCCAAAAAGATCTAATTGCTTAAGATTTTGGAGCTGCATATGAAGGTTAAGAATCCGGGTGTTCAAGGGGGAGGACAAGACTTCTTCAAGTGTATCCTAGATCTCCTTGGATGAATTTAATTCAATTTTAATAGGTAGAGTCTCTTCGAGGAGAGAAGAGATTAAGAGGCTCAGGATGAGTTGATCTTGTTGAATCCAAAGGGTATAGAGTGGATTTGGCTCAGAATTAGTGGATCCTTCAATGGGAGATATGAGAGAAGGATAAGGATTTTTTCCATCTATGAAGCCTTGAAGATTTTGTCCTCTAAGATATGGCAGTAGTTGAGTTTTCCAGAAGAGATAATTGGTTAGTGTTAGTTTAATTGAGATAAAGTGGTGAGCATGATTGAGAGTGTTGGAATTAGGAGATGTGAAGGAGTTGTTTTGAAGTGAAGAGACTGGAACGGTTAGGGAAGAAGAAAAAGTTGCCATTGTGTTGTGAAGATACAAAAGATATGGTGCTGGAAAGAAGAAAATAAAAGAAGGAACCCGACTAAGTCTGATACCATGTTATAGGTAATACAGAATAGAATTCTATAGTTGGAAACTCACACTTGTATTCTTCATTTCATGTAGTTTATATAGTACATTGTACATGAGACAATGCAAGAATCCTAATAGGTAAAAGTTGTTACAAGAGATAAATCAAAAGAGTCTTAAGCGGCTAAACTATAATTCTAAGTCATTATCATTTATTTGAATATACATGATAAGATTAAGAAGGTCTAACATAGTTCACTGCTTCTGAGACACTGGCATATCTTATTTACTAGTGTAAGCTACTATGTTACCTAGTCATGTTATTACCAGCTACTTTCATCTTTCTATGGAAAGCGAGCCATAATCAATTTTAAGGTGTTCTTTACCTTTTTGAGCAATCCTTAGAATAGTTGTATTGAGTATTTATATGAGTTTTCTTAGTATTCTGTATTCAAAAATATATTCAAAAAGTACGTCATTAATGATCTTGTTTGATCTCCTTGAACCTAGATCTTGGGATCTCCAGTCTTCAAAGTAGAGTTATCGCCACAATGACTTTTCCTCGGCCATAGTCTCATTCCCCTCGATGAACTTTCTACTACCTCTCTAATTAGGCCTTTTGTAAGCGGATCCGACAAATTATTGCTTGAGTTTACGTAGTCAATTATGATAATCCCCCTAGAGAGTAGCTGCCTAACGGTTTTATGCCTTTGCCGTATATGACGAGATTTACTATTATACATAATGCTCCCAGCCCTTCCAATTGCCGCTTGACTATTGCAATGTATACATATTGGTGCCAACGGTTTGGGCCAAAATGGAATATATCTTCCAAGAAAGTTTGGAGCCATTTAGCTTCTTCATCGGCCTTATTTAAGGGTATAAACTAAGCCTCCATTATAGAGCGGGCAATACACGTTTGTTTGGATGACTTCCAAGATACTGCTCCTCTACCAATAGTGAATACATATCCACTTGTAGATTTAGAATCAGTTGAATTGGTGATCCAATTTGCATCACAGTATCCCTCAATCACCGCAGGATATTTATTGTAGTGCAAAACAAAGTCTTGGTTATGTTTTAAGTAGCCCAAAATGTGTTTCATTGCCATCCAGTGAGATTGACCTAGATTACTCGTGTATCGACTCAATTTACTTATAGCACAAGCTGTATTCGATCGAGTATAATTCATGATATACATTAAACATCCCAACATAATAGCATAATTCAATTGTGATATGCTTTGGCCTTTGTTCTTTGCTAGTGCAAGATTCACGTCAATGAGAGTCTTTGCAACTTTAAAATCTAAGTGCTTGAATTTTTCAAGTACTGTTTTAATAAAATGAGATTGCGACAATGCCAGACCTTGAGGAGTCTTATGGATCTTAATACCCAGAATTAAATCGGCAACTCCTAAGTCTTTCATATCAAACTTGCTAGTTAGCATACGCTTAGTCGCATTTATGTTGGCAATGTCAGTACTCATTATCAGCATATCATCCACATATAAGCAAACAATGACTATGTGATTTGGAATATTTTAAATGTACATACATTTATCACATACATTTATCACATTCATTTATCTTAAAACCATTTGAGAACATTGATTGGTCAAAGTTTGCATGCCATTGTTTGGGTGCTTATTTTAGTCCGTAAAGTGACTTAACAAGCCTATATACCTTCTTTTCTTTACCTGGAACCACAAACTCCTCAGGTTGTTCCATGTAAATTTCTTCCTCCAATCTCCATTTAAGAAGGCCGTTTTAACGTCCATTTAATTAATTTCAAGACCATATATCGTAGCTAATGCTACTAACATTCGTATAGACGTAATTCTTGTAACTAGAGTATGTATCAAAATAGTCAAGACATTATCGTTGTTTATACCCTTTGACCACAAATCTTACCTTACATTTATCAATAGTACCATCATCTTTCATTTTCCTCTTAAAAATCCATTTAGAACCCAGCGGTTTATTTCCAGGAGGAAGATCAACCAACTACTATGTATGGTTGTTCAATATGGATTCTATTTCACTATTGACTGCCTCTTTCCAAAATAATTGTTATAACCCATATTTGTACGTGTTAGATTACACCGTAAGATAGTCTACCTAGGTTCGAGAAGAGAATTACCTTTGAGACAATAAGAGTTTAGTCCTATTGGTCTTAAACGATGCAAAGGTGTATAAGGGTGGTTAACAAGTATTAGAAGATAAACGAGTTAAGGATGTTGTAACTCGCGTTTTTGGGTAAATCAAGAGGTGATTAACATCACCAAGAGGTCATGTTTTAAGGTATTTGAATCATATGATATCCGTTTCATAAGTCTTGAAGTCAAACGAGTTATGAAACAAAAGTCGACAAAAGTTGTCGCAACTTAGGTTCACAATTTTACTTAAACGTTAGGTCAAATGTTTCTGCGCTTTTCTCCCAATATACAAGAATTACGGGGTGATATACCTACCAAAATAAAGGTCTATGAGTTTAGTTTCCAACGCATCAAACCGTTTGTCAATACGATCTCGGAGTATTGAGATAATTATATTTCCGCAGAACTGCGCAGGCTGGTAGGTGACAAGTAGGTGCATCACCTACTTGCCAAAATTAAGGGATAAAATTAAAAGCCCCAAAGTCGGCCAAGAGAGGGCTTTTAAGAGATTTTAAAGTCAGTTATTTCACTATTATTCCAGAGCTTCAAAACCTAAATAGAACCCCTGCAACCCCTCCCCAAAAAATCCCACACAAACCCTAATCGATTTTCCCCCTCTTTCAAGTTCTAGTTAGGGGTAAACCCTAGAGTTTGAAGAACCAAAGCAAGGGCTGAGTTATCTAACAAGTAAGGTGAGTTTACTGCTCTCTTTCATACCTTTTTTCTACTGTTAAGTCTTGGTAAGTCGTTCTATATATGTAAGAACTCACGGGACGGTGATCGAAAGCCGTGAGTTCGAGTTATTCACTTGTAGCGGACTGTTTTGTGGACTGTTTTGTGTTGCTGTAAAGCTGCGTGTTTTACTACTGATTTGTGGAGTTTTGGAGGAGGAAGGGTGTGGAGAAACACCATATATATTTAGGGTTTATGGGCTGATAGTTGTTCATAACATTTCCGGGCCGTTTGACACGACTATAGTGGCCATCGTATGTATGAAGTGATTAAGTTTGTGGGTGGGCTGTTTTGGGAGGAAATATGATTGTTATTGATGTTTTTTGGGCTGTTTGGTGATTGTTTTGACTTGTGTGAAGTCATATATATAAGGGAGGTGCTGTCCGTTTTATCGCAAAATAGGTTACAGTTGATACATAATAGTTACAACGCTTAAACGATAACGGTAATGTTATTTCTCTTATTGTAGACTAAGAAGTCGTGGAAGTTTCATAGCTTGAGATTGGAAAGTGTTGCAAGGTATGTGAGACTGTCCTTTTCCTTCTTTTGCACGACTCTGACTGTACACAATGCAATGAACGAACACTAAAAATACTCTACTCTTAGAAGGTAGAAGTACGTATATTGTTTCCCCTCTTATGTGAGGATTGATATGTTATTATTTCTTCGACCTTACGGCACCATGGTAGCATGAATCTTACGAGTCCAGCATACATTATCTATTTTACTTTACCGCGCCACGCTATAGTCGGCCGGGCAGGCACCTATTGTGCAAATATATGTTTTACTCTATTTAGTCGCGCTATAGGCGACAGCTATTTTACGTTACCGCACCACGCTATAGTCGGCCGGGCAGGCACCTATTGTGCAACCACTGATCAGTTGGGTATGATAATGAGGAGGCCCACAGAGGCCTATGTATAAGATGATGATGGCCCACAGAGGCGTATATATGTATATGATGATTTTCAAAAGGATATATATATATATATATATATATATATATATGCATATACATGTCAGGCATGATATGGTTAGTCGCCCTCAGAGGCATTCAGATGGTACAGGTTGTATGTCTCTTACGCTGATGCTTATTATTGTTCCTGCATTATGTTTCCTGTCTTACATACTCAGTACATTATCCGTACTGACGTCCTTTATTTGTGGACGCTGCATGTCGTGTTGCAGGTCCGAGCGGGCAGATAGACGAAGCTCCCCCACCACAGTAGGCTACCCAGTTCAGTAGATATTAGCGAGATCCATCCTTCGGACTTGCCACAGTCTTGGTATGCATTCTGTTTTGGGCATGTCGGGGCCCTGTTCCGACGTAGGTTGCATTATGTACATTTTTGTAGAGGCTCATAGACAAGTGTCAATTTATGCATAGACAAGTGATGGGTAGACTCATGTACAATTGAATTGCCTTGTCGGCAAACGTATGTATTTTGTTTTATGGTTTTGCATTGCAGCCTTGTTGGCTATATTATGTACATAAGTATGTTTGTATCATGGTATGATGTCTCGGTTCATTATAATTATTGTTCGAGATTATATGCATATGAACAGCCTTATAGATAATAAGGAAAGTTAGATGAAGGGTACGCCGGCGCCCGTTGAGTAGGGTCCGGTGCCAGTCGCGGCCGTCCGGCTTGGGTCGTGACAATAATGATCCGAAGAAGACATAGCTTCTTTAAATGTTCGAGGCTCATTTTTCAATAAGAAAGTCACAAAATTTATTCCAAATGAAGTATACGTTCTTTGACATTTACTACGTCTTGGATCCTCCTGAATAGACATACTTTCTTTTATTTCTTCCCGAGGTCGTTTAGATCCTTCACCAATCGACTCACATTCCTTTTTATATGGACATATATTTTCAAAGAATTCAGCATTATCTAATTATATAACCTTATTATTATGAATGTCAGGATTTTCTGATTTATGAACTAGAAATCGATATGCTTTACTATTGGTTGCATATCCTATGAAAACACAATCAACGATTTTCAGACCTATTTTTATCATTTTGGATTTAGGAACTTGCACTTTTGCCAAACACCTCCACACTTTAAAATAATTCAAGTTGTGCTTTCTTCCTTTCCATTTTTCATATAGAATGGATTGCGTTTTGCTATGGGGTACTCGGTTTAGTATCTGGTTGGCCGTAAGAATGGCTTTCCCCCACAAGTTATGTGGAAAACCAGAACGTATTAACAAAGCATTCATCATTTCCTTTAATGATCGATTCTTTCTTTCCGCAATCCCATTGGATTGGTGGCTTGTAAGGGGCCATTGTTTGATGAACAATTCCATGTTGTAAATATATTTCTTCAAAAGGAGATTTGTATTTCCCACCCCTATCACTTCTTATCATTTTGATTTTTTTGTTAAGTTGCATTTCAACTTCATTTTTGTATTGATTGAATGCATCTATTGCTTTATCTTTATCACTAAGCATGTAAACATAGCAATAGCGAGTACAGTCGTCAATAAAAGTTATGAAATACTTCTTTCCACCGCAAGATGGTATTGACTTCATGTCACAAATATCTGTGTAAATTAAGTCTAAAGGATTTGAATTCCTTTCAACAGACTTATAAGGATGTTTAACATACTTAGCTTCCACACATATTTGACATTTTAATTGGTCGCATTCAAACATAGGCAATACTTCCAACTTATTCATTTTTCACAAGGTTTTATAATGACATGTTCCAAACATATATGCCATAAATCATTTGACTCAAGTAAGTAAGAAGAAGCTAAAATTTTATTATTGTCAACAACTATTACATTCAATTTGAAAAGACCCTCAGTAAGGTAACTGTTTGCTAAGTGCATCTCGTTCTTACTTATATACAACTTTGTTTGAAACAAAAATACACTTAAACTCGTTCTTGACGAGTAGTAAAATAGAAACTAAGTTCTTCCTTATGTCAGGAACATGACAAACGTTGTTCAGAGCACCACCTTGCCAGAGGTCATCTTCAATAATATTTTTCCATAACCTTCAATTTTGACCGTTGCAGAATTTCCCATAAAAATGGTCTCGTCGGGTCCAGCGAGAGCATATGAAGCAAATGCTTCTCTAACAGCACAAACATAGCGGTGGCTCCAGAATCAATCAACTACTCCTTAGGATTTCCCACTAAGTTGCACTCAGACAACATAGTGCAAAAGTCATCAATATCATTATTTGTTTCAACCATATTTGCTTGACCCTTTTTCTTTTTTTCTTTAGAGCACGATATTCTGCAGCTTTATGTCCAACCTTTCTACAGTTGTGACAGTTTCTCTTGAATTTCTTTTTGCTGGTATAGGTGTTTGGTTTAGAAGACTTCTTCCTCTTTTTTGGATTAGTTGGAGCAGTTTCAACAATATTTGCTCTCATAATTATTGAGTTCCCACGTGACTTCTTTTCTGCAGCTTTATTGTCCTCTTCGATCCTCAATCGAATGAAGACATTTTCGAGTTTCATCTCCTTGCATTTGTGTTTCAAGTAGTTCTTAAAATCCCTCCACAAATGAGGCAACTTCTCAACTATTGCTACAACTCAAAATGCCTCATTGATGACCAAACCTTCAATGAAAAATTCGTAATTAGTAACAAAATTAATACTTTTCGCAGAAGCATTAATTTGGATTGTACCTTCAGCAAGGAGATCATGAATTATAACTTGCAGCTCTTGAACTTGGGCAATGACAGGCTTAATGTCTTGAACTTGCAGTTGATTCCAGCAGAACCGGATCGTCCTCCTTGATGAACTTCTGTAGACTATAGTCAAATAGGATAACATCTTTTGTTGCCAATATTTGAAATCAATCCCGAAAAACTTTTCAGGCTTTTTCGCCGGAGCCGGTGGTGGCACAGAATGACTGGAAGTAGCAACATTGCTCGTAGAGCCAACCAAAGGGGTTCCTATTTTTGTCATTTCTGTTAATCATGAAACAAAAACAAAATTAACTGGTGAAGTATTTAAAATCTTCAAACCGAATAACTTTAACAGAAATAGATTAAATACCATAGTGAAGATTTTATTTCTTCAAATCGAATACAAAACGAGTAGAAAATCACAAAGATTTTAATCTCATACTTGAGTAGAAAGTCCAAGGACTTTAATCTCAACTAAGGAGTAGAAAAATCGAAGATTTTAGTCTCCAAACTGAGAGTAAAAATCACTAGGATTTAGTCTTCCACAAGCAGAATATAAGATGAATACAAAAGAAAAAAATTAAGTTTCTTAAGCTTGTTAGTATTCTGTATTCGAAAATATATTCAAAAAGTAGAAACAATGTAAAATCAGAAATGTGGAAGAACAGAATTAATCCGAGCCCTTTGAATTCACAGTGTTGCCTTAAGGAACTTAATCCCCTCCTAGTACCCGAGGTTTAAGATTATATCCTCCCAAGATTGAACGGATTACCCTCACTGGTGTAGCGGTACTTCAAACCCTAGTGATCAACGAACTCAAAGATCAGTAGCAAATCACACTTACTGCTTTCTTTCTGTTTAAAACAATGCAGAATGAAGAAGGAGAAATTAAAATTTTTGTAAGGAAAATCTGATGGAGAGTTCATTTATTTATAGCCAAAACAATAGGTAATACCGAAAAGTTGCAACTCTTCATGTAAGGCTGCAACTCAAAATGGGTGGTCTAATTTGGATTAATTAATATTGCGTTAATATTAACAAATGAATTTGGTCCAAAAAATTAATCAATCAATCATTTGATCGAAGCCGAAGCCGAGCCAGCGACGACGACGACGGCGCGGGGCTTGCCTTCTTCTCAACATTTTAAGAGTTAGAAAAAGTGCAATTATATATATACATGTCAAAACTCTTTCCCTCCTCCAATATGGGACAATGTCCCTTTATCAAAAAATTTTTTTTATAATTTTTATTTTTTTCTCCAATTCCCATTCACTCTATTTTTAAGCTCTAACAAGCTTAAAACCCAACAAGTTTTGCAGTCACAGAAGATGTCTTGCCCATAAATTAAGAGAAGCTTTATTTTTGCAATATATGCTATAACGAGGACAAATATTAAATAGCAGACACGTGCGGAGATGACCCACGCAAATTTGAAGGCTGCGTTCTACGGTAATTTCTTCCAATAACTAACAAGTATCGTGATAATTTCACATCCTTATCTTAATGGGAAAATTATACAAAATACTATTAAACTTAAAATAATTACAATAACTATTCGACCGATTGTTTATCGATCGTTTTGAGATTTAGTGTTCTATTAGGTGGTTTGAGACTTTGAGTAACTTCATATTATGTATTATGACTTGCGTATATGATTGGTTTCGATTTTCAAATGAATCGGGATTGATTTGGAAAAATGATTATCGTTTTAGAAGCTTTAAGTTGGAAGAATTTACCAAGATTTGACTTTTAGGTAAACGGACTTGGAATGGATTTTGATTGTTCCGATATGTTCGTATTATGATTTTGGACTTGTACGTATATTCGGATTTTGTTTTGGAGGTTCCTAGAAGACTTCGACACTATTTGTCGAAAGTTGGCAATTTGAAGAATTTAAGAGTTCATAAGTGTGAGCAAGGGTTGACTTTGATGTTATTGGACTCCAATTGGTATTTGGAGACTTTGGATAGGTCTATATAGTTGAATTGAACTTATGTGCAAAGTTGGAAAGTAATCCGAAGTGTTGAAGTGTGATTCGAACGCTCTTTTGAAATAATGAAGATTTAACAACTTAAGAGAAATTCTATTTGATTTGAGCCACGATTCTTTGTTGTGATGTTCTCTTGGGTGTTTTGAGGCTTTGGATAAGTTTGTATGATGTATTTGTACTTGTTGGTATGATTGGATGAGGTCACGAGGGTCTCGGGTGTATTTTGAAACATTGGTTGAGAAACATTAGGGATTTGAAGTTTGACCATAGTCAATATCGGATCAAGATAACATCTTTTCAATGTTTTGAGTGCGCGAGCAGGTTCGGAGAATGTTTTATGATTGAAATACATATATGCTTTGTGTCTGGAAGGTTCCAAATGAGTTTTGGGTGCTAAAATGAAGATTTTCTTATTGCTGGTTTTTTCTGGTGTACATATTTACGACAATGCCATTAAAATTTTCAAATTTCTTTTAAAACTTCAAAACATCATATCTCCCCCATTTTAAGACCAAATTGGGTGATTCAAGAGGCTATCTTGGGTGTAATATTGCAAGGATCGTTTTGGGCTTATCAAATGTAAGTTTCAGGATCATCTAGGAGCTGAACCGACATGGGACATCTGCTGCATTTTGTTTTCTTGTTTTGAAGTTTTGTTACTTTTTCTCACAAGGTTTTGGAGCTTAGTTTTGGGCGATTTTGGAGGAATTTTTTACTACTTGGACGAGGATAAGTATTTTTTTTACTAAAATTTGTTATTATTTCATGATTCGAACCTCGATTTTAGTGTTTGATTAATAATTTAAATTGGAGAAATTGAAAATTTTAGTAAAAACTTTCAAAAACATAAATTGATGGTTTGAAGGCTGATTTGAGGTCGAAATTGAATGATTTTGTTATGAGTGGACTCGTATCAGGATAGGTGTTCAGAATTTGTGATTTTTGTCGGGTTCCGAGATGCGGGCCTGGGGTTGACCTTTCGGTTTTCATTAAAGATCTAAGTTTTATTATCCGAAATTATTTCCTATGGCTTTTATTTATGATATTAAGTTATTTTGGCTAGATTCGAGCCGTCCGGATGTTGTTTCACACGGGAAAGGCTTTTTAGAGTATTGATTTAGCTTCTTTGAGATAAATATCTTGCCTAACTTTGTGTGAGGGAAATGCTCTTTAGGATTAGGTTTGATTGTACTATTTGAATTACGTGGAAGACGTGTACATGAGGTGACGAGTATGTATACAAGTTAATATGTGAAAATTAACCGGCTTAAACTCTTAAGTTACTTATAAGTATTTAGTTGAAGTTGTTATTAATTGTTTTATCTTTCGTTGTCAAGTTATTCTAACATACTTTACTTGAAGTTGTTATTACATGTTCTAAATTCAACTTTGCGTTTGGAACTGGCAAGCCATATGCAACGCCTACTTGTTGGATTGGCCCAAGATTCAACCATGCGATGGTGTCTGTTATCTTGAGAATACTGCAACTTCCGGTTTTATGTTGCCACGGAATCACATTTCGGCCATCTCAACACTCCTTAAAAATGAAATACTCAACATGCAATCTGACAGAAGAATGGGAAATATGAGATGAACAATTCTCCCAAATAAATTAAAATGCGCAAGAAGCTAGCTAGAATCTTTTTTATTTCTTTTTTTATTTTAGAGATGGATTGTCTCAATGGATGCTTTCTCTAACCCATGAGCAGTATTTAATTTTGAGTTGATGTCCTTACCTTCAGAAAATCCCTTCTGAATTCGGTAACATCTAATGATTTATAAATTTTTCATCATGTTCAAACCGAACCAGAAAATCATACCAAATTGAGAAGTCAAACCAAAACGATTAAAAAATTCGACTAGATTTGATTTGATCGATTTGGTATGGAGTAAAAAAAAACTTGAACCAAACCGACATATAAATATATAATTTTTATATATACTTTTAAGACCTTATATAGAATTTTCTTTAAAAAATATCTAGAAATATTTGAGATTCTCTTACGAGATGTAATATTTAATAGAAATATGAAGTTCTCCATTTTTATTTACTTTAAGCAGTGGGTTGTGTCATCACCTTTTTGTCAAGCGTTATTGAAATGCGCCAATCTCTTTCTTCTTCTATATTTTTGTCAATATTTATTAAATTCTTATATCTTTTCGAATTTGAAATGATATTTCGATAATTTAGAATTAAATAGAATATAGTATTATTTAGGTATCATATTGATTATTAGATTTAATTATTAAATTCAGTTAATCCTAAAAGTGTACATCAACGAAATAATATTTATATAACAAAAAATCCGAAAAACCTGACAAAATCAAATCAATCCAAACTAATAACGTTAATTTGATTTGATTTTGATAAAAATCGAACCAATCCAGTCCACATACACTCCTACTTTTCACCATGTAAACTAAGACCAAATCCTTTAAACTGATTCTCCCATACGAAATTAAATCGCTATGTGAATTTTTTATATGTTACATTACTCTTAGTATTTATCACGCCTCAAGCCTTCTTTCTTTTTTCTTCATCTATTTTCTAACAATTCAAAAGAGTGAAACCCAAAAACAACAAGAATCTTTGAAACTACTGGCGGTTGTGAAATGGTTAAAAGAAAATAGTTATTTACCCATATTGTCTATTAAAAAATAGGTTAGATAATGAACTTTTTAAAAACAGGTCAAATATGAATAAAAACTATATTATCCACTTAGAAAATGGATAACCAATGGATAACTAATGGATTTAACTTTTACATTTGTAAAACCTCAAATTAGGATTTTCTCAAGTTTAGGAGACTAGGAATTCTCCTAAAACTGATTATATAAGAAGCCGTGGATAATATGAATATTCATATTATCCGCCGGCTAACCTGTTTTTTTGTCCGTATTAAATATGGTCGGATCGAATAATATATCTATTTTTGCATTATTCGTTTTCGACCAGTCCATCCTACCCGACATGCCCGTTTGCCACGCCTAGAAACTAGTATTGCAAATATTCTTTTGGTTAATAATAACGATTTCATCAAGCTTGATAGGTTTGACGAAACCAACTTCACCTGATGGAAGGAAAAGGTTGCGTTTCTCCTCACTGCTTTAATTTACTATGTTCCGGAACCAGATCTTGCAACAATCCCAAATTCTTCTACGTTTAGTAGCATTCAAAGCAAATATTAGCATTCAAACCTACCCATTGCTGTTGATGCATGGAAGAGAAGCTCTTCTAGAGCATTTATTCTTGTCAATGAAAAAGCAGTTAAGTAAACCTGCAAATCATAGGTTGAAACTTGAAAGTACTCATTCAGGTATGTTGCGTTAGTTCAAATATATTCTATAAATCTTTTTTTTTTTCCGGAGATTCGTACGCCGTGCATGAATATAAACCTGAGATTTAAAAAATTCTCTAGTGGTTGAGAACCTCTAATTGCATTAAAAGATAAATATCTACTATTGGAGCGAAATGGGCTTGAATAACTGTTGATGAAGTAAAATGCTTAAATATAATTCTTTTTCAAATGTTCTGGCTTTTCTCATAGTAACATTGTTTACCCGTAAAATGATACAGTTAAATTTATAACATGATTTATGGACACGTGAATTAATTTGATCCAAGAATATAAAAATAATAATAAGAAGAGAAATAAGATTATTAAAATAACTTGAAGAAAATACAAGTCTGGCTATAGACTTAACTTCTCTGAAAGCAGTAATAAGAGCAATATTAATAACAAAAGAAAGAGTAATTTGATATAGTAAGAGCAAATTATAGTGTTTGAGTACATATGATTTTTCTCTCATATTTATAGCTCTATTCAGGGAGCTAGACAAAATCCCCAAATCAAGTTCTTGTTTAATGAAAATAAAACCTTTCTTGATGGTTGTATGACGGTTGACCATTAATACAGAAATTCTTTATAACGGTTGCTCAGTGACTACTGTCTTTTCCAATCGATATTTTCCTTTCCAATCTTCGTTCTTGGTTCCAATGTCTTCGGAACTTACTCAGCATCGGTCACATGTTTGTATTTGGTATCACCTATCTGCTGACTAATATCTTACCTGTCTTCGATTCCACGAGTCAACTCGTCTAGCGTCCACCTGGCACTGATCAATTTTACCCCAAACAAACATTACGTATAACTTTGACCGGCGGTAGATTTTATGTAAATTTTCGTTAAGTTCCTATTTTTTGAATGTCGGAAAAGTTTGATTTCTATCAATTTGGCGGGTGAAACAGTATAGAAAAGAGGTATACTGAGATGTGCGCATACACACGCGCATTTAAATTCTCTTTTCATTGATTTAATATGCTTAATTCGATATATCTATTGCAAGGCTTACCTGTTAATTTTGAAGTATTTTAAATACTAATTTCCATTTACTTCTAAGCATTGTAGTTATTTATCGGTATAGATTTCTCATTATGTCTCAGTATCTAGCATGTAACATTAACTGATTTCTTTTTTCCTCTGCATGTACATTTTTCTTCTCCGCATGTACATTTCACTCTGAAAGAACTTGTTAGGGAGCCAATTTCAGAATCAGAGGGAATTCTGTAACTCTTGCTCCCAAGGAAGGAATTGCGTTGTCCTTCTCACGTAATTGCTTGTTTATCAATAAGAATATGGAGTTGACGATTTTGACAAATTATGCAATTATTTAATCCAAAAACTGTAGCTATTTCTCTTCTACTCTGCAATATTTAATATTTATGGCTCTCCTACGAATCCAAGAGGATTATTATTTGTTTTTGTCACGTCCCAAATTACTTCTAAATGTGACTAGCAACCAGCTAACACCACCCGTCAATGGAATAATTTTTGTACTCTTAACCTTTTATATAAGCACGGGGAAGAACACGTACAAGTCCAAACACATTAAATATTACTAAATACAAAATAATTATCCAATTAAAACCATAATTTATTTATAATTTCAAATGAACACTCAAATAATACATCTCTAATCCAAATTTCATACTAAGACCATAAAGCATCTAACAGAGTAATAGAAGTTTAACGGACGCGCATGCAAACCCAAAAGAAATAATAAACATAAGATAAGTAGAGCTGAAACAGCGGCCTAAGCGAATAATGCGGCAGCTCAGCTCAGTAATAGAATCCACTCAACGAACTCGTTAGCAACCAGTCTCGTCCTCAGCAACACTATCTGCATGGACATGCAGGTAAGGAGTGAGTTACACGTAAACATAACCCAGTAAGATCCTTGACCCCCCACTTTGAATACCCCTGAAACAAAATACAAATACACAACAAGCACAGAACTAATACGCACAGAAATTCTTTCACTATATAGTTACTCTGTAATGTCCCAAAAAAATATTTAACAACAACACTATATATCTCAGCAGAATTTATACAAAGGACCTGTCATAAACGACAGTGCAGAAAATTAATCAAGCACTCCAACGAGTCCACGGCAGTATACACAATGCCCCAAATATATTACGGCAGCGAAGAAATAATTTTTAATGCCGCAACGCCACAACACGAGGTTACACCACAACACACATCACTTATAAAATAATTTCAGCTTTTTCATAAAATAATATATATTTACGGCTGGTCTAAGATTGCTGATTTGCCAAGCACACGCTCGTCCCAACACATGGACCAGACAGACAAAATATGCTTTCAAAACAAATTTGAAAATCAAGCATCAAAGCTTAACGTCTCACTTACCTCACCAGTGACAAGTTTCCGAACCTTACAATTTCTAAATTACCAACCAAACAACCTCAAATAGTCTCAATCTATGCAAGATATTAATTAATAATATCAATTACATAATTCGGGTTCAAATCTTAATTTCCCCAACGTTCTTAATATTTTGCCCCTTAATAAAAGTATATCCCAATATCTCAATCTAAATAAAATATTCAATTACAATTCTTATAAAGTAATACCATCAATTTAATTCAATATTAGATTTAGTTTTTTATACAGTAGTACTCTAATTCTAAGGATAATAACCATATCATAAAGTCAGAATCTATTCTACTATTAAAATTGGGATTTGTAGCAGTAGCGTCAAACAAAGATACCACTGATGCACCATCGTAAATCCATGAGCGTTCATTGTTAAAAAAAATTCTTATTGTTGTATCTAAGTCAATCATTATCATACTTATTCCTTCCCATCATATATCAATCATTATGTCTCATAATCATTATCAAGATATTACGTCACTTCACTTTTTTTTATTTAATACGCTGTTGTAGGTAAAGATTAGATATATACATACCTTGTAACTTGGCTCTTTTCCTACAAAGATTCCTATGCAGTATAGTTGAATGGAAGATCAACCAGTAGTCACGCTGATATAATATTTTCTTTCCCCTTATTTACCCTCAAAATCAAATAATAATTAAATTTATTCGCAGTTTTAAGGATATGTGATCTAATTTGATACCACAATGAGAAATCAAATTGAAATTAAAATTAATAATAAAAAATGAATGCAAACCATACAAGTTGGGCAGTATTGGCCTTGTAGGTTGATTGCCCTTGGGCCAAGAAATATTGCAATCGAGGTTGGAAAAAGAATAATCAGACAATAATCGCTAAAGAGATCAGTATACTGTTTTTTTAATGATAAGGAATCTCCTCTATACAAATAATTAGACCCCTCTTTATATACTAGAGCAATCCTACTTTAGGTACAATTTTATATAAGGTAAACAATCTCCGGATTTGCTTATTAAGCAGTTCCATTGATTCGTGCCGAGATTCCCCCCATGATGCTCTACCTGTTATGGATATTTTGGCCTTCTGTTATTTTGGTTCGACGATCTTTACTCGAGCATGTTCAGGGTCAGGGTCAGGGTCGGTTCTGAATCATGGGCTCATTGTTCTCGAGGACAGACATTCTAACCTCATGTTCTGCTTCGATGAAATTCAAGGTCAATCTTCAACCCTTCGCGTTCCGAGCCCGATCTGTTGTGCAATAATAGAGCCCGATTTTGACCATATACAAATAGTTCCCTCGTTTTTCAGAGAGTAGTGACGAGAAACAATATGAGCCTCAGATCTCACCATACGAGCTCTTGATTCTTGCTTTGACGAGTGACGACAGACTCATGACCTAAGTGATACAAATAGTAGAAACGTCCCATCGGTGCAGCCTTTAAGGCATTAAATACGTGTCAGTTAACGGTCTGCCATTTTAGGATGTGAACCGCCGTTTGAGAAACTATAAATACCCTCCTTATCCATTCTTTGGAACCTTCACATTCAAATACTTGTGTTTTTAAGGAAACTTCATTACTCTCATCTTCAAAATCCCTTGCCTGCTGGTTTTCTGAAAGCCTTCGTAAGCTATCTATGAATTATAGCATCTTTTTTCTTCCTCTTCTATTCAAAAGTAATGGCAAAGACCTCAAAATCCATTCCCCAAAAAGAAATTTCCTCTTCCTCGAAACTAACTGAGAACGTTTTGCCTGTTGTCACCGAGGAACCGATACCGGAACCTCTATTAAAAATGTTCATCCCCTCGGGGTGTCCAATCGTACCCGATTTCAAGGTTGAGAAAACTTTCTCGATACCGGTCCGGTGTGAACCGATCTCGACATACGTTTGTTCGATCACCGACAGTGTTCTCGAAAAGGTCAAGAAGAACTGCAACTGGATCGGTAAGTGCGTCGTGGTTCCCGCGCCCGAGGAAGCAATCACTACCAACGTGGAGGGTTTTTTAAGTGTTTACACTTATCCCTTCACGGTAGGCCCTTTGGACTAGTCATCATCGCCTTTTGTAAAAGGTACCAGGTGAAACTAGGCCAAATTCATCCCTCCTTCTGGAGGATAGTTATTCTCCTCCGATTTTTTGTAAATAAGATTGAAAGGTGTCCTTTCACCATTGATCACCTCATGCGTCTATACAGTCCCCGAATCTAACGAGGGAGTCTAATAAAACTTGCCCGTCGGGCTAGTAAGGCCCCGTTCTCAAGCATTGACGAGGATCGGGACCGAGGTTGGTTGGGCGATTTGTTCGAAAGAAAACACCGGACCTCATTCCGGCCGACGGCATGCCATTCCCTAAAAAATGGAACATGATCCGTAAGTATACCTTTGCCTTTAAGAATTTGTTCATCATTTCTCTTTTCTTCTTCTTCTTACCAATTTTTTGTGATGCAGCCGTCGCTTGAATGCCAGATGAAGTTCCTCGACTTAAGGAATGGGTCGAGGAGATCGTATCGCAAAAACCACATATCGAGCGCGCACGGCGCGAGATTTCGAAGGGCCGATGGGAGGCGCGGTCTCTGTAGACATGTAATTTTTGACCCACGCGTTAAAATCACCTCTAATAATCATAATACTTTTAGAATAATTATTGGAGCCAATTTTTGTAGGAATCCTCTTTATTATTAAATTTAATTCTATTTTAGGTTCAAAATTGAAAAAAATACCAAAATAATTTCAAGCTCTTATCTCCTAAATTCAATCAAAAGCCTTGTATTTTGGCCAAGTTTTAAAACAGACTTCAATTTTACTTCTGGCCCAATTTCATGAGGGAGCCTAATCCAAATACAAATCCAGATTCAGTAGCCCAAGAACCTAACCCCCACCCCAAAATTGACTAAATCACCCCTCTAATTTGTCCCACCCGGATATATTCTAACAACCTCTGACAAAGTATCGGTCCCCCCCCTGCCCCCACACACACGCAATAGACACACGCACTCTCCTCACCCCACTGATTTTCCATCATCACTACTATAACTAACTGATTTAGGGGATTCTAGGGAAGGGAATTCTTTGGAGAGCAAGAAAAGAAGAAAAACACAGTGAAAATCAGAGGATTTTCAGAAAGAGCTAGAGAGAACGACCCATTTTGGAGTCTTCTTCTTCTCCAAAATTTCAGAAGAAAACCAGGAAAAAGAAGAACTCACATTCCCCCTATCTTTCAAAACCAATTTCAATCGAGGAGGGGCTGAGGTTCTGGTTCTAATTGCTGATTTGAGTTCCAGTCGCGGATCATTATTCCTGTCACTGGTATCGCCATTCAAAATCACTGTGGGTTCTCATTCAGGTTCAATATCTTAATTTTGCTCATTTTGGTTGCATAAGATGAGAGTATGATAGATCTGTAGTTGTTTGTCTCCAAGTTGTTGTTTTTCATGAATTGATATGTCCAAATTATATCTCAGCGAATATCATAAACGTTTGATGTTTGATATAATCAGTCGACAATGGGAAAATCGAAACAAATAATCAAATCATCAATAGTTGGGTGTCGAATCCGTGACCGCATGATTGATATGCGGTTCGTATTTTGGACCTAATTGCCAGAAGCGTAGGGCCAGTCTGTGTTCAGTGCTAAATCTGCGAGCGCATAGTTGACATGCGGTCCGCATTTTTAGCCTGATTGTCGTATTTTTGATATCAAAACTTTGCCCAAGATTCTGCTCCAGTTCGCGATTTCGGTGTGCAATTCGCGATTAGCATATGCAATCTGCGATCGCACTTCGCCACTAAATGATGTCTAAGCTCTTGTGCTGATTTGCGACCCTTTAGGCACAGAATGCGGTTTGCATGAGGGATATGCGATAGCATATCCCCATTTTCAATAATGTTCTGCTCTTTTCTTGTCTTCTATGACCTTGGGACTGGGTTTGGTTAAATACACGAACTAAAAGTTAAAAGAGTAAAGTCATGAATTGAATTTTATCTTTCTTTATTTTAGATTTTATTTTCTTAATTTATTACATCGCTCGCTAATAGCATGTTTAGGCCGATCACGCCTGTTCTAGGACATCTCGTTAATTTTTGAGGAAGAGGTCATTCCCTAGTTGAACTTATCCGGGGAATGCCCCAAAGGACTTATGAATTTGACATTCCGAGGAATGCCCCGAGATATTTGTAGGCGAGGACCAAAAGTGAAACTCGTAGTATTTCAGTCTTAGTTTTATTTTTCTTTTATTAGGTGGGAACGACCTTAAACTTCTTGTGTGTTTGTTTCTCTTGTTTGTGTTCGTCTCAATTCGAATATTCTAAAAGCCAATTTGATCAACTGCGCAACTGTGACTTTCACGAGATTCGGGGAATGCTATGAGACCCCATGTTAAGTTTTGGAGTCAAGCAAGTTGCGAAATAAGAGTCGGCGAAAGTTATCATAAATTTCTCAAATAAATTTTCTAAACTTTGGGTCAAATGTATCAGACTATTTCTCCCAATATATAGAGATTTATGGGACCCACGACCTACCTAATCGAAGGTCTACGCGTCTAGTTTGCAACCAAAAAAAACCTCACATCAAACCGACATTGGAGTAAAAAGTTATGATCGTTTTACTGCAGACTATCCAGGTTGAAACCGGGTCGCGAACCGGGTCGGGTCAAGCAAGTAATATAAGTCGGCAAGTTCGACTTTTCAGACCTAAAAACATTTCAC
>MCJB01050774.1:0-70211 GCA_002018475.1 Nicotiana obtusifolia | reverse complement strand
TCAATAATGAACTGTTTATAGGTGCGTATAAGCTGTATATATATAGTGTTTGCGAAGCTTAGGACATAAGGAACAACTTCTGTGAAGGAACTACAGGCATTCGGACGTTCGTTGGAAAGGTATGTTAAGGCTAAGCTCCGTCCTTCTTTTTAGCACGAATTCTGGGAAATTCCTAAGACATCAAATGTGATATTTTACTATTTTATTGTTAGAAAGACCTTCTGTGAAAGGCATTGGGATTGTAGCTGGAGTATTTTCATGATGCTATTAGGTTGATATTCCACTCATTCAGTTAAATAGGGTATTCGACATCTATATATGTCATTTTGTCGGCTTTCTTTACTATATGTCTAGATATATGAATTCTTATTCATCCTTGGGTTGTGTGGCTAAAAAAAAAGATTTAAAAGTCGAGCTAAGTTTTCAAGCTTATCCAAAAGAAATGAAAGCATACAAGGTTCCACGAAACAATTGTATGCGATACGAATGTGATTATGAGAATAAGAGTACCTATGAGCCAAGATTGCCTAAGTTCTTGTTATGGCCTACTATGTGCATACAAAGTCCATATCATACATAGCATATTATGCATGGACTTCGAGCTATAATCGGAGGTAAGGGGCCTAATTGCCCGAAAAACTATATACATTGTACAGATGGCCACGGGTTGGCAATATGATACCGGTTAGTTACCGGAAAAGACCGCCATTGCTAGCATTTGGTTGGGTATGTCATGCATTTGCATTACTATATATGTATTCACGACATACGATTACACGAACATACCATGCATATTTGATTACTATGAAGTAGGATGTCGGCCATGGAGGCTATCAGAGTTTCAGTGTCAAGTGGTATCTCTATTACTTCGTTTACATCAGCTATGTATGACTCTACTGCCTGCCTTACATACCAGTACATTTTTACTCGTACTGATGTCCCGTTGCCTGGGGACACTGCATTTTTGTTTCGTGCATGCAGGTCTAGATAGGGACTCTGATCGACCCCTCCGCTAGGAGTTCGAGGTTCAGCTGTGAGTTGGTAACCTCCACCTCTTCCTGGAGCTTACATAGAATGGTTACTTTTGTTATACAGTTTGAGTATAGTTGGGGCCTTGTCTCGACAGTGCTTGTGACACTCTTAGAGGCTATTGTGGACACAGTATTCTGGGTTTCTTTTTTTTTTTTGTAGCTTTCAGTTTCCAGCCCATAGGCTTGGCATGTATATATATGTGTGTAGGCATGTATGTCTCCAATCGCGGCCTCGTCGGCCAGCTAGTACTTTATTATTTTGGATCGTCTACCTTTGTTATATGGCTTATTGTTATTCAGGTCATGACCTTAGTGGTCTAGGCTTAGTATTTCAGATGTTGTGCTGCCTGATCTGTTGGGCCCTCAATTTAGTTAGCTAGTATGTTTAGTGGCTAACTCGGTCGAATATAATATCGAGTGCCAGTCGTGCCTCCCCCTAGTTTGGGGCGTGACAGAAAGAGTCTAAATAGCCTAAACCTGTCAAATATCACATATAGCTCGTGTACTCACTCGTTACCTTGCGTACACGGCTTTCATATAACACAAATAACACAATCAATCCCAAATCCTGAGGGGTAGTCCCCCCCCCCCACCCCCAACAAAGTTAGGCAAGATATTAACTTCACCTAGGCCAACTCAACCTTGGAAATGACTTTTCCCCTAAAATTTGCCTCCATACGGCTCAAATCTAACAAAAAGTGACTTAATAACACCAACCAATGCAAGGGAAAATAATTACAATAGATAAAGCTTTGATCTTTACAAAATTTCCAAAAAGTCGACAAAGGTCAACCCTGGGCCCGCCCGGTCAAAACCCAGGTCCAAGGGTCGATTCCTACTACCCATAACCCCACGAGTCCATCTATGTAATTAGTTTTCAAATCCGAGTCCAAATCGACTCTCAAAACTCAATTCTTCATTTTTCAAAAAACGCGACAAAATTTCCCAATTTTTCCTCTTTGAATCACATAAATTTGATGTTAAATCTAAGATATATTCATGAAATATAGTTGAAAACTAATTAGAATCACTTACCCATTTTTTGTAGATGAAAATTCCCTCTCCAAATCGCCTCCTACCGAGTCTAGGGTTCTAAAATGAGAGAAATGAGATGAAATCCCGACTTTTCTATCTTTTGTTCAGTTGCAGATGTTGTAACTGCAACACTGGATTCGCAATTGCGAACCATCGCAATTGTGAAAAATTTCTCGCAATTGCTGCACTGACTGACTCAAGGGGAACCTTGCAAATGCAACTATGGGTTCGCAAATGCGAACCTTGTTCCCTTCGCAGATGCAATAGTTTAATCGCAAATGCAAAATTTCCTACGCAGACCCATACTTCGCAATTGCTAACCAAGCATCGCGATTGCGACACCTGAGACCCCTGTGCTATGTTCGCAATTGCGAAGCTAGTGCTAGCAATTGTAACATCAGATCACCAGCACACCAGCAAGTTCATTTTCAGTCCAAACCCTTCCACGACACGTCCGAAACTCGTTCGAGCCCTCGAGGCTCCAAACCAAACATCCACACAAGTCTAAAAATATCATACGAACTCGCACTATCAAAACACAAAAATAATATCTAGAACTATGAATCGGACACTAAAACACATGAATTTCAAAGTAAAGTTCAAGAACCTCTAGAAATTGCAACCAAGCGTCCGAATACTATCAAGTCAACTCCAAATAACACCAAATTTTGCAGACAAGTTATAAATAGCATAATAGGCCTATTCCAAGTCCCAAAACCAAATTCTGAATATGATGTGGGCCGCTTCCTTGTCACCTATTGAAGTCCACTGCTGGTTTGAGTCCAGCTGGGCCTGGCTATTTGCTAGCCCAATATTGAGAATCCAGCCTTCCTTTCCTTTATTTTAAAATGATTGCTGTTATTATTTGCTGTTTCTATGTATATGTCTTTGAAGAACTAACTTTATTATTGGATATTCTTTGTCATATTGATTGTTTTAGGAATATCAGGCAAACCAAGACTTATAGGTAAATGTAATTTTGATCATAAGGTTTACCTGCTTCTCTATTTCAATGTTTTGAATCTTAATATTTTGAGACTAATTATTTAATAAGCAAACAACTTTCTTACTTATGTTTTTCTCTAATGAGTTCTCGTTGATTTTAGACTTTGGCAGATTCGAAAATTAAAAATGAAAACAAATTCTCTATGGAAAATCTTCAAAACGGATCACGTAGAACACATGAACCGTTTCAAAACAAAAGGCAATCACATACAACCGGGTTCGAAAGGAATAATAGCAACAATTTTGAAAACATAAGGGCTTCTACTAGAGCAGCTTTTCAATATACAAACAAGGAAAAATATAAAAAAATTTAGTTGTTCAATAGGAACAACCTTAGTTTAGGTGTCTAAATGAAAAAAATAGACAAGTTTGAATGGCCGCATATGTATTCAGCCTTTTTAAAATTTTATTTTATAACTCAATCATATAATTTAATAATATTTATATTATTTAATATTGTATACTCTGTGTATAAATATTTTTGTAGAAAAATAATGGTTTATGCTAAATTAAACTTAAAAGTATGGCTACATATGTGCAATGTAGCATGTTGGGCTGTATTTTCTTTTATTTAGCCTTTAGATTCGTCACTACACTAGTATACAATGCTAACCAGGGTAAGTTTACTTGCCTTCTGCCGTGTCCTCTGAGTACTCTTCAGAAGTGAGAGATCGATCTTATTCGCTGCAGGGAGATCTGATTACTTTACTCGTTTTGTTCTTTTAGGTACTCAATTTGCTTTTAATCTATGAATTTGGATTTCCCTTTCTTGATGTCATGTCCAGATAAAGAAATTGCTTATACCGTACTTGCTTAGTATTTTACGAATTTCCGATGCGGAATAAGATTGACTAACTACGGATTATCTTTGTGATGCAAGTCGTTAAAAACACATTAACAGTTATAAGTGTGTACTTGCACAAGTAGTGAGTATAGAATATTCAGATCTGAATGATTGTCCAATAAACTAATGCAGTTTCTCCATCATGTATCCGATTAGTAATATATAGGGAAAGTTAATTTGATACAGAGAAGAAAAACCTTTTGTGCGAGAAAAAAGGAGGACAAGCTTAATAAGTACTGAGTTGCTTTCTAAAATGGCATCATTCAGGTACATTTCAACCAGAATAATGTTATTATAGAGGTTACGGGTGAGGCAGTAATTCTTCTTGAATATGTGGAGATCTCTTTACAGATTTTCAATCTGCACTTAACCACATGACTACAGCTATTATGACTCATCTAAATACCTTGTTCTGCACTCTTTGAATTGTACTAGTTCTATTGCTGTAAAATGTTCTTCCCAATTCCTTACCGAGAGGAAGGTTGGAGAATTCAAATGAGATCCTTATCTGCCTGGACAGTATCTTTCAATTGTGGAGTTAATACATTAGAAGCTCTTCACAATATTTTTCCACATATTTAGTCTCTCCAAGATAATTATGAAATTTAGGGCATTCCTCTATTTCTTGTTTCTGTTATCTCCAATTATTTCCAGTTCTGACTTTCCTGAATTACTCTAGGAATTTGAGCTTTTGTTAATACCTTTAGCATATAGATTCTTTGCTTCCAAGTTTTGGTAATATTTATTTTTTCCCCGCTCTTATCAATATTGGGGGTCTGCAGTGAGATACTTTAATTGTCAAATGCCTTTGTGCATGTTCATACCATCATTGACATGTCCTTTTCAATTGGTTGCTACGTATTGTAAATGCAAAAGGAGTCTGATGTTATTGTGCAATTCAACTATGTCATCAGTGTCCTTGAGCAGGAAGATATCGGATCTGACCGTCAAACAAAGTAAAAGATGCAGGATCAGGAAGGGCATGTGGCTGATGCAGGAAAAGAAACATTGACATCTGTTCAAACATCTGAAATTGAAGATTGGACGAAATACAAGGATGATGATATTATGCAACAGCAATCTTCCATCCAGGCTGAACAAGCTGTAAAAACTCAATTTGTTGGTGATAAGGCAAGTGCTATCCTGTTTTCGAAGCATTAACTTCTTTCTTTCTTATTATTTACGTTGTTCATAGTCAAGGTACTAATTGGATTCGAAACCATCTAGCTCTCGGCATCTCAGTTCCCCGGCTTAACATATTAGTGTTCTGTAATCCAGTTTGCTTGATTCCTGCAGTTTTAATGTGTTGTATATGGATAGAACTTTCATGCATAGGACAGTAGGAACGAGTTAGTATTCTTTTGACTGGATGCTAGGTATTCTGTTAACAAGCTCGAAGGAATTTCTTCTTCTTCTGAAGGTGGGTTAATTTTGTGTCTGAGGAAAATTCTTTTTCAACAAAAATGTGCTTTTGACATATTTTTGAGCTGGTTCTACCCTACTTGTTTCTTTCAATGTCTCTGAGGAAAATTCTTTATTAATGAAAATATGTTTTTGACATAATATTGAGCTGATTCTGCTCTACTTGTTTCTTTCAAGTGGAATATTGTTTTTCTTGATTCTTTCTGGAAACAAAATAAGTCATGGCTTATCAAGATGGGTATGACATATTCCTGAACGGATACATTCTGCTTTATTTTATGAAAATTCACCTCAGTATTGCAAATGAGCAACTTATGGATAGTTTGAACAATAATAAAATGTCTTCTCACTAGGATTGAACTGAATACCAGATAAAATAGTCGGGAGCACAGTGCTGCCAGGAAGTGTCTTCATGCAATGTAAACCCTTTAAGCTAATTCAGGATCTTTTTCATCTATAAATCTTGCTGATGTATCATTCTGCAATTTCTCCTTCCTTTGTTTACCATTTCTTCTGCGTGTATATCTTTTAAAACTTGTTGTGCTTTCTAGAACGCTTGGGATTGTTTAAGATCCTTAAGGAAAATGTTGTAAAGAATTAAAAATACGCAAATTGTTGATATGTGTCTCTAATTACTTGAATACATTGATTAACTTGAGTATTTTGCGGGGGTGATAACTGCAGGAACCTTTGTCTTCATTAGAAGCTGAATACCATCTGGGAAACTCAATTTTGCTGAAGAAAATAAAGGTTTGAACATTATATCTTTGTCTTTGGGGTGATTGTTCTTTGTTACTCAGTAGTTGATGTCACTTCTGCAGGTGCTGAGTGAACAATATGCTGCCCTTAGAAGAACACGCGGAGACGGGAATTGCTTTTTCCGCAGTTTCATGTTTGGTTACCTTGTATGCTTAAATTCTTATACTGCATTTTATTTTGTAAAACATATGTGGTCTTCTGTGTGGACTTTGAGTTTTGGCATCTTTAGTTACTAAATGATCGTGTATTTCAACTAAAGGAGCACATTCTGGAATCACAAGATCAAAGTGAAGTTCATCGCATTAAAGCTAGTATTGAGGAATGCAAAAAGACACTTCAAAGTTTGGGCTACGCAGAATTCACATTTGAAGACTTTTTTGCGGTATTCTTGTCTTTCTACCTTGATATGTTTAAGTTTTTGTTTTGGCATGTTAGGTGCATTTTGCGTAAAACTATCATATCTTGATGCTTTAAATATAAGATATTTTCAATCTACTTTTGTAGTGTATCCGGATATATTTAATCTGTCTAGTTTTTAAATGATGTACGATCAATTGAACACGAAATGGAAACTTGTTGGTCAAAAGAATAGTTCAAAGTTCTAAACTTGACATATAGTGTAATATAAAAGCTGCTCTCTATTCTCTAATCAATGAATTTTCAAGAGAAACTGTTAAAGTATATGATCTTATCATCGTGAATTACCAGAAAATGTTACAAAAGCACAAGCTCCTCCTGATTGTGTTTTTGCTTCCTACTGCATTTTCAACAGTGTGCTAAAATTTTCTTTTACAAGTGTGAGATTTGTTGGCATTAACCAATATTAGTTCGCATTTGGGTAGATTAGGTTGAACTCCCAGTTTCACTCCATTTCATGAAGAATGAGATTTGATTCTCCTGCATTCGTGAATTTGAACACTATTTCTCCTTCTTTTGGTTCATATCATGTAATTACAGTGGCAACATCTCCTCTTCCTTAGTTTTCCTATCTTCATCTTTCTTGAATGTGTTCCTACATCTTTTTATTGTAAGACCCTGAACCTTCCTTGATCAGTCCATCCCGCAGATGCATATGCCAGGAAACCCTTGCTTGTTGCAGTTCTTCGCGTCATAATTTGAGCAAGGGCTTTTAGTTGATCTTCAAACCCATTCCTATCCTGACCTTTCACGCCTTTAATTTATCTTTTCACATGTCTTATTCTTTTTGCTTCAAAATTTATGGCAGTGCCAGTGATTTGACCAACAATCACTAGCCTGTATTTTCCATAAAGATATATACAATACAGTAAGGGCTCTTGGTTATTATGATCTGTGTTGTCAGAGGCGCGCTTAAGCGAGGCGCAATACATGTTGAGTGCTTCGCCTTGTCATCAGGCTCTAAGGTATACCTTTTCTTGCCAATGAGCGTAATCTTGAAGAGGCGACACTAAACAATTGTTATTTCACTTTATCGTATTTTTCATATATTTGTTATTCATGCTTATAATTATTAGTCTTGGATTACACATACATACTTTTTCTTCATCTGTGCCTTTCTTCATTGAAGCCCACGTTTTATTTGCGCTTAAAGCCCCAGGGACCTTAGAGCTTTTTGCGCTTTTCGCCTTTGATAATACTGATTATGATAATAGAAGGGACGATTGTATTCCTATCCGGTGGTCAGTATCTAATCTTAAAACGAAAACCAGGGAAACTGCATGTCAAGGAGTTGCACGCTCTCTTGACTAGATTACGCGTTTGTTTGGGGGTAAATGAATTGAGAGGGGAAGATCTGATATTGATGGTATGTCGGAGGAATGTTTTCGTGTTGTTAGAGGTTATATTGTGCCACGCTTTTGCCAACTATTAACCTTATCATTACTCATATATGTTGTATTCCATATAGCTTGAGTAGTCTTTGGTCGTCGCCTTCATTCTTGCATCACCTACCACATTGGGATCTTGCATTTGTTCATTTTCTTTTGTTTGATTATGAAATTCGTCGCCCTAAGGCTCTGTCATCTTTTTGGACTATCATAGTTATTCCTCGAGCAACTCGATAGTGTTCTTCAAGGTAGCGAAGATTCCATAAGGTTTGAGTTCTAAAATTCTCTTGACTTAGAATTTCCATTTAGCTGTGCACTATCTTAATGCTTCCACTGGTCAACTGGAATCGGTACTCAAGGAGCAAAATTGGTTATTCATTGCAGTCATGACGAACTCCTACGCAGAAGTCGTGATCCGTCCATTTCTGACTATGGTGAGGGCCATTGGCAACCTTTTGTGAATGTGAGATAACGAAGTGTTGTATTCTTCTCTGTGACCTGATGATATGTGCTGTTTAGTTGTGATGTTCTTCAGATTTGTAACATCTGGTGAAATAAGGAAGCGCTCCGAGTTTTTCGAACCATTTATACTAGGACTAACAAATGCCTCAGTGGAGCAGGTTCGATTTTCAAACTTATTCTTGTGCCAATGAACGTATGCTTATAACTGCCTAACTTTAACAATATCGTCCACTAAATACACCGGCTTTTACGAGCACCTCTTCCTTACAACCTGTAATTTAAATTGTTGGCTCTTTGGTGTTAACTCGCTTTCTTTTATTTGAAAATTAAAACACAGTTTTGCAAGTCATCAGTAGAACCCATGGGCGAAGAGAGTGATCATGTGCAGATAATAGCCCTATCAGATGCGTTGGGTGTACCAATCCGTGTTGTATATCTTGATAGAAGCTCATGTGAGAACAACAGCATCAATGTAAATCACCACGACTTTGTTCCTACAAGCGATGACATGGGGAATAGTAGCGATCCATCTATTACCTTGCTGTATCGCCCAGGACATTACGACATTCTGTACCCCAACTGATGTTCTTCATTTAGTTTGTGAAAACAACCTGACGATGAAAGCTTGGCTCATACGCTTTGGCATGTATGATCAATGAGAATACTAACTTATCAACAATCTGTGTTCGTTGATCAGTGCAGAATTGTAGATAAGCGGAGCTTTCTTTATCCATTAATTTGTCTGTGCAAATTTCTTTAGATTTATCAAATAATCTTTCTCTAGTATCTTGATTATTAAAGACAACCAAAAGAAACTGTATACTATTAGTGTATTCAAATATTTTTCAGAAGACCTGGTTGACGCCCTTAGTTTTCAATTGCAATAGTATTTTTATCTTTAATTTCTATAGTTTTACATAATGTCTGTAGTAAGTCTTTATCTTTTATAAATATTTGAATACATTCTAAGTGTATACATTTTTTGTTTTCTTATCCTTGTATAAGGTGTAATTGTGTATATATTGCAATACATAATATTACTTGATATAAGTGTGTATATTCTTATTTCATTTCTTAAAAAGTGATGTTTTTGTACTATAACTTTCTCATGTGTCGCAAAAAATATTGCTTTTTGGCTTTCAAATAAATATATAAGGGAGTTTTAACGCCACATTGACAATTCATAAGTGTTATGCATGGTATTCAAACCTTATTAGAGCTTTCATAGTTCAACTATTTTCATTTACTTCATATAATACTTGACTTTAACGTGCCTTTCTTATATGGTGTTATTAAAATTATTTCAGTCTCTTTGTTTTATGTTTACAAGTCAAGATCTATTAAATGAACCAAAATGGCTGTTGACTGCTTGAGTTGGGAATAGAAAAGAACAAAGAGATTGATTTGAAGTCACTACGTAATTATAATTTGGAATCATCATCTAGCAACAAAAGAATTAATTTGAGTAAGTGTGTTGGTATAAGGCCAAATGGTGAAAAATCAATACGAACAATATAAATGCTAAAAGTATTAAAGTCTATTTACATTTACCAATTTACAACTGACCCCATTCCTGGTAAAGAACTTTTGCAAATAAGAAATCATCAAATAAGATAATAATCTCTGCGGCAAGTTTCGGAAATTCGTAAAAAGATTTATTCATGAATACTGCAAATAAAGTAGAATAATATATAAGTATGTATTAGTGTATACCTTAGAGCCGGAAAAAGAATAAAAATAAAGGAATTTAACTTTTATACATCCACAATCAAAACAAATTTACTATTAAGGCACCTAGCAAATAACTATAACTAACTAATCAAAACATGATAAAAAATGAAGATCGTTATATACAAAAAAATATACATAAAAAAGAATAAATAACTGTGTTGCAATGAATAAATTAGTTCATCTTCTCATGATCACAACTTGAGATCAATATTAAAAATGAAACTCCTCGTACTCAACCAATTGAAGAAAAAGAGATAGCACCATTATGAATACAATCTTTGTAAAATACACAATCTATTTAAAATAAAAAGAAATTACATACCTTCTTTTATTTTCGCCTTTAATAACAAGAGATTTTTACCTACCTATACTACATATGATACTTAATTACCCTCCCTAATCAAGTTTTAA
Source organism: Nicotiana obtusifolia (assembly GCA_002018475.1). NCBI lineage: Eukaryota > Viridiplantae > Streptophyta > Magnoliopsida > Solanales > Solanaceae > Nicotiana > Nicotiana obtusifolia. Next base: position 59,706 of record MCJB01050774.1, on the reverse strand, counting down.
CTTAATCACATGGTCATATACAATTTACCAATTATATACAAATTAGTTTTAAATGAGTATCCCTTGACTGTAGCCTTTTAATTTAGTAAATCCCTAAAAATCCTCACAATTCCTTAATTACCCAAACAAACCTCAATCTTTCTAAAGGATTTTCTTCTTTCTCTCTTTGAAATCAACCCTCTTTCTACACCGATTTCTACAAGGTTTTTCTTCTAAAGCTCATAATTTTCTCTAACAATGACGAAGAAAGGGATTAATTTTTTATCGATTTGAATTTCGTCATGACTAGAGTTGGAGCTTTTTCAGGTTTCCCCTTTTCTTGTTGGTGTTCCGATGGTGGGCCATCAGTAGATGTATATTAATTATTTAGTTGTATTGTTCGAATTGAAATTGTCAATCAATAAAATTTGAAGGTGTTTGACTCTCTACCATTGACAGCCATTAAAAAGTTTCGAAACGTTAAATTTGATTTCGGGTTTTCAAAAGTATTGTTTGTTTGGATTAGATGTTATTGCAAACGATTGGGAATATTTTATGAAGTTTATATCTCGATTTTGAGGGTATTTGGTGAAGATTAGATTTGATTTGGCTGGATTTTCAGATTGAAATTCGAAGAAGAAGCAGAAGAACATACCACATAAAAAATATATACAAAGTATATACAAAATACATACAAAAGATATATTGTATAAAATTTATATAAAAATTATATTTAAGTCATATGATATTTTGGTTGTTAAACTAGGTAAGAATGATGTATGAAAGTTGTAGATAAGATGTAAATAAATTGTGTATTGTATAATTAGTTGTTTGAAATTTATTTTTAGTATGTATGTAGTTGTAGATATATCAAATTTTATATTAAATTTATATAAAATTTATTTTTATTTTGTATGTTGTTGTACCGTACATTATTCTTTTTTTAAGATAGGCAATTATGGTAAAGAGAGAGAAGAGTTACGCTGATTATGGTTTAAAATAGGTAACACACAACTGGAAAGAGTCTTATTTAAATGGAAGAACAATTTGAACTTTATTCCCTTCAGCTACGCCATTTTTCAAGCAAAGAATCCCCTAATTTAAGGCATTAATAATGAATTGTATATAAACTATAAGAAAAACTTGTTTTGAGCGAGTAACACTTGAACAATTATAGTAAATAAGTTTTAGTGTATAGAAAGGATAAAATCCATAATAACAATTAACTTAGATAAAATTGTACATTCATATGAAACTACTATATTCGATATTTACGACTTTTTTTTTTTGTTGCTAAATATGATTTTATTATTTCTTAAAACAAAATGTACAAGGAAAGGAGGAGGACATGAACCTTACCTCCCCAAAAAAGTACATGAACCTTATCTTTGTCAAGGTATCTAAAGAGTAATAGGAGGTTAATTGTTGTGTGTGTTTGTTCCCACTCACTTGATGATCAAACATGTCTAAATGGGTCAGACCTAAGGTGAGGTAATGGCTATCTATCTTATAATATTGATAGATATTCATATATACAAAAACGATGTGAAGTATGTCTAGGTCAGTTATACTAATTACAAGTATTCCTACTTCTATTAATTGAGTGGAAAGTAGCATGCTTGATCTGTTGCAAAAACTTTTGACAGGAGGTTGATATTGACCAATCAGTGAGGCATGTGTCCTTTGATTCCTTTTGCTCTGGTCCAGTTGAAGGTGCACTGCAAAGATGATCCATTTACCCTGGCAGTGGTATACTCTGCTGTGTGCCAATGTTTGATTGAAAGTGTACTGCCTCTAATGAAGACTGCTGTGACCTCTTTGATTGCTGTTGTTTCTGCTGATTTTGTGTACTGTGCTTCCTTTGTGTAGATGCTGACTTTGTTCCTGGTTATTCTGGTGCTGCTGGTGGAATTTGTTGCTGTTGTTGTTGCTGTTCTGTGCTGATATTTTTGCTGCTGATGGCTTCTGAATGTAGTTGTCTCTGCTGCCAATGTGTATGTTATTACTTTGGAGGTTGTTGTCCTTCTGCTGCTTGTTGTTGTAATGTTTGCTGATGAATGTGTTATTGATTGTGGGAGCACTGAGAATGTTGAGGGTGGTGGCTGACAGTGAGTGGAATTTGTGCTGTGTGCTTGTTGCTTCATGTGTGACATTGGTGATTCTGTTGACTGTTGGTTTTAATGCTTTATCATCTACTTTGCTATTGTTTCTGCTGTGAGTTGAATTGGTTGCACTGCTGCTGATCTTGCTGAGATCTTGACTGCTTCTGAAATTTCTGGCTTTGTATGAAACATTGCATCTCATGTTGCTTCTGTTGTTGCTATGTTGAGGGTGCCATTGAGTTTCCTGCTGAGCTTTTTGATTCTTCTGTGTCTTTTGTCATCCCTGTATCTGCTTTCTTTGTTTCTTTCTCTCTTGATGTTAGCTGCTTCCTTGTTTGTCTGTGTCTTTCGGATGATGGGCTGCTGATGATGATGCTGGTGTTGCTGCCGTTGTTGTGTTTTTGATCTAAATCTGCTGCCCATCCCTTTACCACTCATGCTATTCATTAGCGGAGTAGTTCTTGTGATCATGTTGCTTGATTTCTGCTGTGTGTTTGGTAGGAAAATCTGCTGACTTGCCCTTTGTAAAGTGAATGCTGACAGTGAGCAACTGTCTGCTGATGTTGGTTTAGTGAGTTGTTGAGAAAGTTGCTGCTGTCTATTCTAAATTGAAGTGGCTGGCAGTTTGTGTTTGGAGGTTGTGATGTTCCAGTTGTGGAGGTTGTTACAGTGGGGACATGGTGATTGATGCAATTGCATTAGACTGAGCACCGGGGTGCTAATACCACACAATGCAATTGCTCCAATAACCTGTACCTGAGGTAACAGTTTCCTCTGATAATGATCCTGTTGTTGTTGTTATTGCTACTGTTTCTGTTATGCTTGTTGTAGCTCTTACTGTTGTTGATGTCCTTGATAGATGACTGATGGATTGTTTCCTTAAGCTGTTGCTGGTTATGCCATTGTGTTCTACTGATGCTGTCTTTGTCGAGCTGTTTCCTGCTGGAGTCACTGTTTTTGTTTCCATTGTTCTTGTCATTCCAGTTGACTCTTCCTTTGCTGTTTGTGTGTGTCAAGCGATGAGTGAGGTGCTGTTGCTGATATTGCTGTGTCTTCTGTACCCTTTTTCCTCTGTTGCACTTTCTTCTTCCTACTATTCCCAGGTGGAAATTCTGCAGTATGTTCTTGTGTGTGTGCTGCTGATCATGTTGTGCCATTTGTTTGGTTTTCCTGTGCTTCTGTTCATTAAACTTCCTGGTCAGTTGTTAGATTGCTATTTTGTTCCTGCTGCTTGACCTCTGCTTCAACATCTTGGTGGATGCTTGCTGGTTTGTCAGAATGAATATTGGCAGTGAGCAATTGGCTGCTGAGGCAATGTGCTATTGATGCTGAAACTGTTGGGCTCTAGTATCCCTGTTTGTCCTGTTCAGTTCAGCCTTGTCCTGATTCTTGTTTCTGTTTCTGTTGTCATTATGTTGGTGTTCCAGCTTGCACATTGATCTTTTGTTGCTACTGCTGATTTTCTTACTGTTTCTGTTGGTGCTGGCCCTCTTGGTCTGCTTATCAACTGACTAAAATTTGCTGTGACTGCTGCTTATCATATGAATTTGTTGTCCTGCAAAAAATATAGCAAGAGTTAGGAATTAATGTGCTCAAAGTTTCGCTGCTACAACTAGCTTCCCTTCCTTCCTGTTTGACGCAGTGGGCAACTTGTCATTTTGTCAATTTCACTCTGATATAGGGGCATTGTGTTTTATCTGCAATCAAAATTTTCCTCCCAACTGAATCAAGTTGACTGAGATGATGACACTCAATTCTCCCAAAGTCTAGTGCATAGTTTGCAAGGTGGTCCGCCAGCTTGTTTCCTTCCCTATATGTGTGTGATACTGTTATTGTGAGGGAATTTTTGAGTTGGAGGATTTCTTCTATTTGTTCTTCTATGCACCAAGGTGGCTTCCAAATGCCATTGATGATGTTATTTAGTAGCATGGAATCAGTTTGTAGCCATATGTTTGAGTAACCTTGAGTGCTACAAAATCTTAGTGCTTCATTAAGGGTTGTTGTTTCTGCTACTGTGTTTGTTCCCTCCATGCATTCTGTGCCAAGTGCATAAATTAGATCTCCTGATTCATTTTTGACACAAAACCAATTGAGCTTCTTCCTGGATTTCCTTTTGATGCTCCATCTGTATTGATCTTAATCCATCCTGGCATAGGGAATTTCCAAACAACTTTTTTATAGCTAAGTCTTGGAGTGTAATTCTCCAGCAGATGTAGGAGGTCCTGCCATTTGTGTGGGGCATTGATTTCTGGTTTTCTGGTGTTGACTAGTGCTTGTAGTGTTGTGGAGATTTGATAGATTACTCTACCAGTGGAGTATGGTTCACCATATTTGTAACTATTTCTTCTTTTCCAAAGTTCCCAAACAATGCATGATGGGAGTGCCTGCATCACAGGTTTTAGTCTGTTGATTATTTGTGCTGTCCAACATCTTGTTATTGCTTGGTGGAAAGTTATGCCCTCTGTTGAAATTCCTGCTCTTTGTACAAAGTACTTCCAAACTTTGGTGGAAGTATTTGAAGAGTAGAAAAGGTGGGCCATGTTTTCTTCCTTTGGTTCTGTGAAGCACCAGCATTTTGAGGGTAAATGATAATCCCATTTCTTTAAGATGTCATCTAGAGGCAGTTTTGCCCTCCATACTCTCCACATGAAGAATGCAATTTTGAAGGGGATTCCTTTTGTCCAAATCATCTCATATGATTTCCTAGGTTCTTCCCTCTTCCTGAGGTAGTCCCAGGCAGTTTTGACTGTGAATTGTCCTTGCTCCTGCAGCATCCAATATGGAGAATCCAGAGTGTCTTCCATCCTTGGTGGCTTTATTGTGGTGACTATGTGCTGCACCATTTCCTGTGGCAGGTGATTTGCTAATTGCTGCATGTTCCAGTTGCCATTTTGCATTATGTTTTTCACATTGTGAATGGATTCATCAATTGGTTAGTTTCTTGGCACTAGAAAAAATAAAGCTCCTTGTCTAGTCCAGTTGTCATACCAGAAGAGTGAGGATCCCATTTTGACTTGCCAAGCAATTTGATGTTCTATGATCTCTCTGCATTCTAACATTTTCTTCCAAGTTTGTGATCCTCTCTTCCATGGAGCAATTACTGCATTGTGTTTTTTGTAGTATTTTTGTGTAATGTATACACTTCAGAGGCTGGGCTTGGTTATGAAGTTCCACCACAATTTGCAAAAGAGGGCCTTTGACATATCGTGCAGTGATCTGAAACCTGCTCCTCCTTCCTCATAGGGTAAGCATAGGTTGTTCCAGGATGACCAGTGTCTGCTAGTTCCTCCCACTGTGCTGCTCCAAAACAATTGTGCAAAGAGCTTATGGATGTTGTTAATTACTTGCTTGGGAGGATTCACTGCTGATAGTAGATGTACTGGTATGCTTTGTAGGACATGTTTGATCAGAATGGCTCTGCCTCCAATGGAGAGTAGTTTGCCCTTCCAGGATTGCAATCTGTCTTGCACCTTATTTAGAATGTCTTGGTAGTAGATGATTCTCTTCCTGGAGTAGAAGATAGGGCAGCCTAGGCATGTGAAAGGAAAATTTTGTCTCCCAATTCTTGTAATTCTTTCTGTTCTTATTACTGCCTCTGAGGTAGCTGAGTGGTGCATGTATATGGCAGATTTGTTCTTGTTTATTAGCTGACTCGAAGTTGCTTCATATGCACTCAAAACCTCCATTACCAACTGTAGATAGTTGGCATTTGATGATGTGAAGATGATCATATCATCTGCATAAGATAGATGATTGATTCTTGGGCTTCTTCTGGGCAAACCAAAGCTATTAAAGTGGGGGGTTTTGATGAAGTGCATTTAGTCCTTTTGAAAGTGCTTCTGCCGCTATGATGAAGAGTGTAGGCGATAGTGGATCCCCTTGTTTGACCCTCTTGTTGATTTGAAAAAACCATGGGGTTGGCCATTGATGAGGATGGAGTACCAGTTGTTTCCCAGGATGTCGAAGATCATGCCGATGAAGACTTCATTGAAGCCCATTTTCCTCAGAATTCTGGTAATGTATAACCAGGACATTCTATCAAAAGCCTTGTTCATATCCAGCTTGATGACCACATTTGGACCTGCTTTGGTTCTCTTCCCAATATCAGTGATGGTTTTCTAAGCAAGGAGGACATTTTTCACTATTGTTCTGCCTTCCACAAAACCATCTTGTTCATGTGAGATGAGGGATGGTAGTAAGATCTTCATTCTTTCATGTATGATTCTTCAGAAGATCTTATTGATGAAGTTGCTGAGACTTATTGGTCTTAGATTCGAGAATGTCTCAATCTCCCTCTTTTTTGGTATTAGAACTAGGTTTTTGTGTGTGTTGCTTTTGGGAAGATGTCTCCCTGAAAAGAAAGCTGTGACCATATTTACGACTCCACTCCAATCATAATAACTAAAGAATAATTACATAGTCTAAGTCGTAGGAATACTAAATGAAAATGGGAAGCCTATTTTCAAATATAGACTTTTAGGTTTTTTTTTCAATGCAAGACACAGGGGCGGCTCGACATAATATGGGGCCGAAGGCAAAAATAAAAAGTAAGGTCTTACATTTTTTTAATTATTTTTTTTACTCTTATAATTATCGAAATTTAAAGAAGTTATGATCAGTTTTAATTATTGCCAATGTCTAACTAATTTGTTTAATCTCTCTAGTGTTATCATGTTGAACTTTATTGATTTAGTTTTGAATTTTTTTTTCAACCGAGGCAACTGATATAGAAATTATTAATGGTAATTGAATAATACTTTTTACCTGATTGAGTTTGCCAATTAGAGTATTCTCTACTTATATAGTTTCTCTTACCACTTTTAATTCTAAATATAAGTTGAAACAAATAACATTGCAGTAACTACTAGTATGTTTCAAGAGTCATTCAATGCTAAGGACGGATTTTAATAGATACTTATCAAAACAGCTTGAAAAATGTCTACAAAGGCACTCAAAGAATTAAGAAAAATTATTCTAAACTAACATCGTAAGAAGATTGATTTAAGTTGGGACGAATTAAAGCCAGAAAACAACTAGTAAGAGTACAATTAAGATGTGTAAAACTTTTAGCTATACCTCTTTTAACCAAATGATTTAAAATTTTTATCAATAGTGTATAATTATTAAATATTGTATGCTATATTATTTATAGATTTTGGGGCCCTAATTATTTTGGGGCCTAAAGCTATCTTGCCTTGGTAGCCTTAGACTCCAGCCAGCCCTGGCAAGACAATAGAATAAGAACTTCTGCCAATTCCAAATTGTATATCCTACACTAGTTTTATGCCTTTATTATCACGTATGATACTGAAAATGCATAAATAAAATTGTTACATCCCATACTTTCATGATAAAATGTGCCTTAAGTGAACCACTATATACTGTATAGCTAAAGGATCTTTACAAAGATAATGATAGGTTAAAACAAGTGTTAAGGAAGTATCATGAGGGTTGGAGGTTAAACGAATCAAAGTTGTTATAACCTATATATCCAGGGTAAACTAGGAGTGACTATTATTCTTAGGAAGTCATGTTATAAAGTAATTGAACAATATAATATTTGTATGTTAAGTTTTGAAGTCAAACAAGTTACAAAACAAAAGTCGACAAAAATTATCGCAAGTTACATTCATTATTTTACTGAAATTTGGGCCTAATGTCACCAAGCATTTCTCTCGATATACTTGGAGTTACGGTATGATCTATCCACCAAATTGAATATCTAGTTTCCAAAGCATTAAACCGTTCGTCGATACGACGTCGTAGTAGCGAGATATTCGTGTTTTCACGAGACCGTGCAAGCAGTCCCTTTGGGACCCACTTGAGGCGGTGGAAACCTTCCGGTCGTATAAAGAGCAATTCCACTTTGTTTTAACTTATATTTCTTTCCAAAATCAAACCCAAAACACTCCTAAACACTCTCTAAAGGTTCCCCTACCACCCCAGCCAAGATCTACGAGTTTATGACATGACTTCACCCCTGGAAAGTTCGTAGATTGTGTTGCTCCTTCCTCCTCTTTGCTTGTGATTTGGAGGATTCTTCAAGGTGAAGTACGCTTGGATTCGGGTTGTCCTTGCTATTTTAAGGTAAGAATCTCCCTTTTCATCTTGTGTTGAGTGTATCTATGTCTTGACTAAGCTATTAAAGCTAGAACATACGAATCGACAGCGGGGAATCGTATATTGAGTTGTTATGTGATGTTGGAGTGTTTTAAGGTGTTCTTGAGATTTTAACATTGCTAGAGTTATGAGAATATCTTATATATACGATATGTTGATGTTGCTGATATGAAGTTTGAAGGAAGGAAGAGTGTGGGGAAGAGTTGTGTTATTTGTTATAAGCCGAGCTTGCCGCTCGACAAGTTATGTACGAGTTTCCGTTAAGGTGTTGTTATATTTGTATTATTGGACTATTATGGGGTCTTTTCAAGGTTGTGCTATGACTGAAAATCAGTATAAATAAATGAACACGTTGTGGTTAATATTGTTAAAAATTTTGGAAGGAAAAGGGATTTAAAGCTATATTTTGTTTAATCGTAAATCGTGCTTGTCGCTCATTGTACTATTGCTTGAGTTGCTAGTTTTTGATGGTATAGAATGTCTATGTTATTGTTATTGTTGTTGTTGTCGTTGTTCTGATTGTTATTGATGGCATTTCGAATTGGGAGGAAGTGAAAGTTATAGGGGAGGGGATCCCCAATTTTCTAGAAATGAGCTACTAGATTAGAAATACGTTTTAAGTTGTCCCGTAGCTTAACTTTAGTTTTAATGTCTTAATGTAGGTTGAAGTATGTCATGCAGTATATACATATATATATATATATATATATATATATATATATATATATATATATATATATATATATATATATATTTAGCCGTTGACTAAGCGACAAATGAATGTAATGGCTATCCCTTTTCTTTCATTGGCGTGAATCCATAGTAAGTAAGAGTTGAATAAATCTTATGCAAGGAACGCATACTATAGAGCTCGTATCTCATAGGTGTTACATCTTTTCGTATATTTTCATCGTTTTTTAATGAGATGAGTTCTTATCCGCTTTGTGTAATTTCATGATATTGGAGAGAAATAGAGAAGTTACATACGCACCCCCATACATTCTACTATATACGTGAGTATGACATCATATACATATATTTTATGTTGCCTGAACATTTGGTCAATGAGAGATACTATTTCCTGGCCTTATGGTCACTGAGAATTTATATTTTCTTGGCCACTTGGTCAGTGAGAGTTTAATTTCATGGCCACTTAGTTAGTGAGAGTTTATAAATGGTTGGCCACTTGGTCAGTGAGAGTTTATATTTGCTTGGCCACTTGGTCAGTGAAAGTTTATACTTGCCTGGCCTTACGGTTAGTGAGAGTTTTACTGTTGCCTGGCCACTTTGTCTGTGAGAAATACACGGAGCCCTATACGTGGCCGGCTAGCTATAATATCACTATATTACATTGTGTTGATTCGGAACAAGTGAGTATGTCTCAGAGCATTCTCTGGCTCTTACTATGTACTTTAGTTCAGTTTCAGCTTTGGTTATTCTATTGCACATGCTCAGTATATTATTCTATATTGATGTCCCTTTTGTTGAGGGCGCTGCATTTCATGCCTGCAGGTCCTGATAGATAGCCGGATAGACCTTCTAGGTAGATAGAGCCAGGCATCAACTTGATTGTTAATCTCCACTCCCCTAGAGTTACCAAGTCTAGACTTTGGAGTCCATTTTGTATATACAAATTTGATGGACAGGCCGGGGCCCTATTTCGACCATGATACAGTTTTGTTATCTCTAGAGGCTTATAAATGAGTCTTGTAAGTTTTATATGCTATTATTATGGCCTTGCTGGCCCTGCGTACATGTTCAGTTTGGTATTGCTTGTTGTAGACGTTCACGGCAGCCTTGTCAGCTTGCGTAGTTATGTATATATGTTTTGGTATGTTTATCCTTTAGGAGAGTTAGATATTATCTTCAGAAGATTTCAGTGTACGGCCTTGTAGGCCTTGGTTACTATTGTCTGCTTATAGGTAGGCCTCATCTGCGTAAGTTAAGGGTTACCCCTCCAGGGTTCACAGTTACAAAGTGGTACACTTGAGCCGAGTATGGCATTGGGTGCCGGCCAAACCTCCCTAGCTTTGGGGCGTGACAAACACTGGGATGCATGTAATGTAATTTGAATTCATATTGCTTGAAGAAGTTCGCACGACTATCACGAGGATGAATATGCGCTTGGCAGATGATTTGAGGTGTAGTATAACTAGTGCTACATGAGCTTATGGATAATTCAATTGAGTAATAGTGCGAGACATAGCAGTTATGAAGGAAGTGTATTGTGGTTTATCAAATATTATGTTTTGTGGCTTCAAGCCAAGTGGAGGAGTCTACCATCGACGATCAAATTGCATAGTCATATATTATATTAGTTTTGGAATGAGGTATGCATGTGGATCAGTAATGACGAAGGGGTTGATCTCGAGGATGATGCGGGGAAGGAAATTGCTGGATGCATGATGTACTATACTTTATGGGCATATGGAAATCTTGGAACGATTCAGGTTTGATATTCGTTGTGGTCATGGGTGCAAGGAAAAGGAATCGCTAGGGTGCTCTTTTATAGTATTCAGGTTCTAATGAGGCACAAGTCGTTCTACGCCTATTGTCCATGCATCAAGGATTAGAGTAGGTAAATGACTCTGGGGAGGGTTCTAATGAGTTCAAGATTCATATGTGGTATTTGAAGGTTTTCCGAATTTGTATAAGGATAAGATTTGAGATTTTCATTGGATGGTGCCGAGATTTGCGATATTTCTATATCATTATTGATTCTATATTTCAATATCAGAGAGGTTAAAGAAACAGCTTCAATTCATAGAAGGTCTCTTCAGAGTGGGCACATCGGTTGCGGTACGATTGGGTGCTTAAGAGGGAATACAATGGCTTACGGGCCTTAAGAAGACGTGGTTCATACTAGGATCTCTAGGGATGTGCTTTGATTAAGAACTGCAGTGTACTGTCAAGGAGAAGTGTTAACTTGAAGACAAGTCAAGAGGAACTCAAAGAAATTGGTCATCTTGGCTTGGATCAACATAGTAATAGAAGTGATCGGTTCCTTGGTGTGAAGCTTTACAGGTGCTTGTGGACATACTCTTGTGTTTGGCGACCTGCATGACTTGGTTGAGTTAGAGGGATTCAGTTCTGATGGCTTCGTTTTGTGCAAATGTGTTTCGAAGAATTATCAATGGTTTCGACCACGACTCGAGACAAATGTCTTCTACAAGCATGGGGAGTTCGTTGCATGTTGTGATTTCTCTCCTGGATGGAGTCAAGTGGAAGGGTCCTAGCTGATAGAGTGTGTATCCTACTTATGATTCAGAGTTGATAATGAGATTCTCATATTTTTTATATGATGGCACGATGATATGGTGCACGGTGTGGGTTTGAGATTGCATGTACAAGGTTACCATTCAGTTTTGAAGGGGAGGTCATGATTCCTAGACTGCATGCACAGTTTCGGATGTTTAGAAGAATGCTTCCACTATTTGATAGCATATGAGAAGGTGTACATTTCAGAAGGCGTGTTGTGTTTTGACTAATGAATGTTCAAATTTTGCTATGTGGAACGGAAGATTCATGGGAGTATTTCTCATGATGATTGTGTATGAGGGATCTGTCAGTAATTTGAGTGGTAGAGTTGGGATCGGATATGGAGATTCCTGCATTCTAGGGGTTTAGAGACTAGACATTCTTAGAGGCAGATTGTTCCTTGGTTGCAGATGGTGAAGGTATATTAAGAGTTTGGCGGCTGATTGTATGTGTTATGGTTATTTTACTGTGGATTTTTTGGAAGGTTATTTACCTAATTTATGGATGATTGGAGTTGATTCCGGAAACCCATTGGTAAGCCTAATGAGAATGTGTGTTCTACATCAGATCAGGTTTGTTTACCCCGCACAGCTAGTTGAGGGGTGTGCCATCAACTAGACTTGATCTTATTCATGCCCTGATATGTTCCATGTGTTATTCTCTTATGCTACGATGGGTTGCGAGACTGTTGACTAGTTACTCACATGATGTGATTCTGTTTGGGCCTTGTGGAAAAGATTGAGCGAGATGGCTCTTGGGATATCAAGTTGCTTATGGCACTTGATCGTATTTATCCTATTTATGGTATATGGTGCTATCTGTTTCTCCAAGGTTATGGTAATGTTCTTGGCATGCTTGCTGTTTGTATGCATGTGTTTGTTGATTGTGAGCATTATGGTTCATCGGGTATTCCATGTCGGCCGGTGTGTTTGGATCGGGTTACGCGCCGTAGCGATGTTGTGTTAGGATATGATCCTTTGTGCGTATTCCACGTGTTTTGCTTCCCCCTTGTGCAACGGGTCCACAGCAGTGTGCTTTGTGGTTGTATTTGTTGAACTTATGGGGATAGCTCTCTCATTTGGTTCTCTTTCTATCATTGGTTATTGAGTTATTGCTTGAGGGTGCACAGATTGCACCGTATGTAGCTCTAAGTGTCATTGGTATGGCCTGTCAGTGCAGTAACTTTCACTAGGTGAAATGAGGTTTTTGGACCTGGAATTTGTGCCGCTGAAATTGGTTAAGGTATGGTTGAAAGAATAACGTCATTAGTCAGCTTAGATTTCGGCTATCGTTCTTGTCGGGCGAGAGAGCTCCATGAATTATTGATTTGATAGGTGGTTATGAGTTTCTATGTGTTTCCTTCATTTTAGTAGTATACGAAGGTTTGTAATAAGGTTTTATTTGGTATAAGGTTTATTACCGGTACCAGATTTAATAATGAGCAGCTATTGTTGTCAAAAGATATCACTATGAGTGCATGAGTTATGTGGAATATCGTGTGATTATATCTTTGAATGTGGTTATGGCTTGATGCACCTTGTTAAGACTTATATAGTGTATAGATACAAGAATCAGGTCTTATAATGAATTCCGGATATTGGAGATTGGGTTCTAAGGTTTGAAGACTAAGGTTGAAGAAAGAATCTTCGTTAGGTGGTGTTGACAGAATTATATGGGCTGAGGTGACGTGGGATCACCCATGGGTATGTGTATGATGAGTTTATACAATGATTTGATAGCTTTGGAATGACTTTTGGCATGTTGGGTGCGAACATATGTTTATGTGGGGGAGAATGTAACTACCTGACCGGTCGTTTTGAGCATTGGCATTCCATTCAGTGGTTTGAGGTCTTGAGTAGCTTCATATGATGTATTACAACTTGTGTGAATGATTGGTTTCAATGTTTGAGAGGTACGGGATTGATTTGGAAGAGAAATTTTTATTTTTGGAGTCTTAAAGTTGAAGAGTTGACCAAGATTTGATTTTTTTGTAAACTGTCTCAAATTCGCGTTTTGATGGTTCCAATAGGTTTGTATGATTATTTTAGACTTAGACATATGTCCAAATTCGTATTTGGATAGTTCTAGAAAGTTTTGGCTCTACTTGGCGAAAGATGGAAATTTGAAGGTTTAGAAAGTTCATAGGTTTGACCAGAAATTGTCTTTATTGTTATCGATTTCGGATTGTGATTCCAAGAGTTGGAATATGTTCGTTATGTTATTTGGAACTTCTGTGCAAAATTTGGGGTCATTCCGAGTTGTTTAGACGTGTTCGGCGTAAGTTTGGAAAGAAAATTTGAATAGTTCATTAAGCTTGAATTGCGGTGCAATTCATGGTTTTGATGTTATTTTATGTGATTTGAGGCCTAGTACGTTTTATTTTTTGGGACTTGTTGGTATGTTCGGACGGGGTCCCCAGGGCTCGAGTGTGTTTCGAGGTGGTTTTGGATCATTTTTTCCTTATTGTTGATTGTTGGTTTCTCCAATTTCTAGTGTTGGTCTGATGAGCATCGCGATTGCGAAGTATGTTTTGGGTCCCTGGTGGTTTATACATCGGCATTCACGGAGCTTGGGGGCCAGTTGGCCATCGCGTTCGCGAGCGTCAAGTCGCATTTGTGTAGTGGTTTATGAGGTAGTGTATTTTGTGCATCATGATCGCAAGGGTACAACCGTGATCGCGCAGAGTTCTTTTGGTCAGTGCATATAAGTTGTTATTTTCGGACTTGAAACTCATTTTATCATATTTTGAGATTGGAAGCTTGGATTGAGGTAATTTTTGAGGGAATTTTCACCCACTTCGATTGGGTAAGTGTTCTTCACTCGGATTTGATTATTATTCATAATTCTATCTTTGATTTTGGCATTTGATTGATGGATCTAAAAGAGAAATTGGGGGGTTTTTGGCAGAACTTTTCTAAAGTAAATAACTAGATTTTGAATATCGATTCAGAGTCGGATTTAGATGAAACTTGTATGGTTGGACTCGTATTCGAACGGGTTATTAGAATTCCAAATTTTTAGTTAACTTTTTGATTTTTGATAAATTTCAGAGCTTTATTAATTGGAATCGATTCCTATAGTCGTGTTTGATATTATTGAGTTATTTTTTGCTAGGTTTGACCCGTTCGGAGGCCGATTTGAGAAGCAAGGGATTTTTAGAGTATGAATTTGGCTTATTTGAGGTAAGTATCTTGCCTAACCTTGTGTGAGGGAATACCCCTTAGGATTTGACCTTAATTGCTTATTTGTGTTATGTGAAAAGTGACGTGCATATGAGATGACGAGCATGTACAAGTGTGCTATTTGTGGATTATGACTAGATTAGACCTCAGGCTATTAATATGCCTCAATTTGGGGATGCGTTGTATATAAAATATGATCCATCACTTTGTGGCTATGTGAACATGATCACTGCACTTGTTTTAGCCATGGTAATATTTTATTTGTTAAATACCCATTCACATTTTACGGCATATGTGGGCATGTTGGGCGAAGCGATACGAGTGGCTATTGTGATAGTGTCAGGACGGAGTGATACATGTGGCTATTTTGATATTGTCAGGGCAGAGCAATATGAGTGGATGTTGTGATATTGTCAGGGTGGACCAATACCGGTGGCTATTGTAATATTGTCAGGATGGAGTGACACGAGTATTGTGATTTTGTCAGGACGGAGTGATACGGGTGGCTATTGTTCTTGTGATAAAATTGAGGGCACGAGGTGTTACTTGTGTGTGTTTCTTTGTGATGACTTGTTATTGAAACTGAGCCTTTATGTCACGACCCAAATCGGAGGGTCGCAACGGGCACCCGGTGCCTTACTCAACCAAGTACCAATGTGCGTATCTTTCTTATCATATACCATATGGGTAAATGGGCCAGAAGGGCCGTCATGAGATAATCAGAATAAAACATAAGGAAATACTCGACATAGGATGACCCAATATGATATACAAACTTATACATGTGATATACGGGCCTATAAGGCCGACATGATCATTTGTACACTCAAAACATAGGCCGACAAGGCATACAAGTATCCATATACATGATATATTTCTACAAGCCTCTAAGAGTACATAAACGTCATAAAGGTCGGGACAGGACCCCGCCATACCAATCAATACATGTCCAAGGCATATTGACCAAATAGGCAACTCCAGAGAAAGTGGAGTGCACCAACATCTTCCGCTGAGCTGATAGCCTACTAGGAGGACCGTCAACCTGTCTATCGGGATCTGCAGGCATGAAACGCAGTGTCGCTAGGCAAAAGGGACGTCATTATGAATAAAATATTGAGTATGTAAGGTAGGAAAGCATAAATAAGAACAGTAATGTAAAATGAGATAGAGAAGATACATACTGTAACTTAACATCTGAGTACCTCTGAGGACTACTGACATGAAATGCATGATACTAATATATACATAAGATTTTAAAAACATTCACCTCTGTGGGCATCAACATCTTCATATCGTACCCAGCCGTAATAGGCTCGATAAAAACATACATGACCATCATAAGGCTCGGTAGAATCGTACCCGACCACATGGAGCTCGATAAAACCCAACTGATCAGTGGTTGCACAGTAGGTATCGTATCTGATCGACTATAGCGCGGCTCAGTACAGTAAAATAGATACATATATATATATATAATGCATGCTGGACTTATGGAATCACATTATAAACCTCTTGGAGTGATATAGGGTCGTTGCACCTTCGATTAACATTATGGACATCCATACCATCAATACGACCTCAATAGGATTCAAGGATCATACGTACTTGCTTAGAATAAGTTTATAAGGAAAGAACAACATGGACAACTTTGGTTGCTAGGAATAGATCCATTATGAAATAGCGTATCATTTACTTTCATTTCGCTTTAGATCATGCCAAAAGAAAGAAGGAAATGACTTAACATACCTGTATGATCTCTTCCTTATTCCTCAACCAAGCTCAACACAACTTCTTGACCTATAACAAGTGAAATGATATTGTCGTCAACATATAATATCATATTATTATATTTGGCTAGTCGTATAGCTTACGGAAAATTGGGCAGTAACTCCTATGTTTTTATTACTTCCCAATGACCACTAAGGGTCATCAACATCCCAACAACAACAACAATAACCAACAATAGCAACAACGACAATATAATCCAATATGAGCTTCTCTGATTATCTTAACAATCATATTGAGCGGCAACCTCTTTTTTACTAATAACAAAATATAAATTGAATCCAACTCTTATTCCATAAATTTTTTAACAACCTTCAGAACATCTTACTTATATGTACTATATGATTCCTAGCTTAAAACATCCACAAAATGACTTTCAAAAACAGTCCCATACGCCTAGCACCCCAACTTTTATCGTCAATCACTTGTGTTTCATGTTATCTTCTTCAATAAACTTAGTTAACACCTGAAAAAGATTAACAAATGGAGCCACAACATTGTCAAATAAGTTTTCATAATTTTCAGCCACCACAAGCCATAATGTGGCCAAAAATCAGTCCAACCAAAAAGATAACCATGTCTCATGTACTCATGTTCTTTCAAGTGCTACCTTATGGTTTTCACTCAAACAGCACAACCACCACAATATTAACCTTAGGAACAATCAAGAAGATGTTATATATACCTTGGCAGCAGCTACAACTCGAAACCCTATCTCAACTTAGCTTACAATAGCCCTCAATCACACCACAACATCATAGAAGCATTCTCTTGTAGTCTTTAACAATTTTGATGATGATTTGAGTTGATTTCCCTTGAGTTTGGTTCTTGGGATCTTGGGGTATGTTATAGAGGGTTTTGGAGAGCCTTTGGACGAGTTTTGGATGAGAAATGAGCCGAAATGAGTCTGAAACATCTTTTAAAAGAAGTAAGGTCGGTGGCCATCTCAAGTGGGTCCCAGGAGGAGCTACTTGCGCAGTCTCGCAAAAATGCGAATATCTCTCTACTCCGATGTCGTATTGACGAACAATTTAATGCATTGGAAACTATACTCATAGATCTTAAATTTGGTGGGTATATCACCCCATACATTCAAGTATGCGAGAAAATTTCAGTAATATTAGAAATAAATTTTCAGTAAAATAATGAACATAACTTGCGATAACTTTGGTCGCCTTTTGTTTCATTACTTGCTTGGCTTCAAAACCTAAAACACAACTATCACAAGACTAAAATAACTCATAAAATTATCTTCTTATCATTAAGCACCCTAGTCTCACCCCACAAGTACGGGTTATAACACTCCCAACTTGCCGACTTTCGACGAAACTTATTTTCTTCGATTCAATTAGCTTCTTAACCTTCCAACCATCATGATACTCCTTAATACTTGCTTTAACCCATCATTTTCTTTGTAAAGGCCCTTCAATTCTCTGACTCATATTGATTTACTTAAGATGAATTCTAACTTGAAAGTACGGGGTGTAACACCCTTCCCCCCTTTGGAACATTCGGCCTCAAATGTAAAGGAGTCTTGGAGGAGAAACTAGCTCTTACGGATTTTCTGGAAATTTTGATAGTGTCTCCTCTACAAACAGGACTATATCATACCTTGTGTCCAAATAATTTTGCTCCTGAAATGCTGCAATGCTTCAATTCTGAATATCATTTAATCATAAAATGAGTGTTGATCGAAATCACATAACATGGGATAAGAAAATATATGATCGAGCTACAGTCGTCAAGAATCTTCTATCTGAAACAATTGATGGTACTTAGAACTTGTCTCTTCTATGGCTTCCCAGTCCTTACCTTCGACGTTCCTATTCCTCCACGATATCTTTGCGGAAGTTACTTTCTTAGTCCCCAACATGTGGACAAGCTGATCTAAGCTAGCAACTAGAACTTCGTAAGACAGGTTCTATGTAATCTAAACCTCATGTGCTTCTGCAGCATATATTCCTGATTCATTTATAGCTACTAGATCTTCTCATAAGATCGATCCTTTATTACTTGTATATCATTTAATGCATTTCTTCAGTATCAAAACATGATAACCGGGTGAACATATCCTAATATTGAGGAAAAATTCACTTTAGTCCCTTCTTTGGGTAGTTTGGACGTGACTTTATATATGTGTTGATTAGCTTGTCCCATTAAGTTATTATGTTCTTCATGAGCGAAGTTTTCAATAAGTCCTCATTATCAACACGAGATTTCCTTACGTCTCATCGTCGCATTTTGGAGTTCGATCTATGACGCTTCAAAGAACTAACACTCTTGAAATAGGCTGACTTTTCTATAGCTTGATACATTAGATCAGGTCGAAAATTCTGTCTTTCAAACTGCCTTATGGGGAATCTATATTTCCTTCCGCATCATGCTTTATAAGGAGTTACTCCGTGCAGTTCAAAATATTTTCTTATGATCCTCCCGCATGTATAGATACTACTATAGTTATTATTGTGCAATACTCAATAGTCAGTAATTGATTATCCCATCCTTTCTTGAAATTTGGCATCTTAGCTTGTAACATGTCTTTGAGCATCTGAATTGTACGCTTTACTTGCTAGAATATCTTATGTACCCATGTTTCTTGAGAGGGCTTTCAGAAGCTATCTGTAATTGAGCACCTCTATTAACCGTAATTGAGGTAGAAACATTTTGTACCCGATCTACCTTCTGCACCCTTCTGTTTTACATACCTTTAGTAATTTGTCCAGTAAAAGTAAACTGATTTTTATCAATTTAACCACAGTCGTCCATGTGGACTCGAACTTATTATATTTGTAACTAATCTTATGCCAATCCTTTCTCCTTTCCATATTGGGTGACTTTATTTGTGTCAATCCATTAGGTTTCTGATGTTGTATTTTGTCTAATCAGCAATTGGAATATTAAGATATGAACTGTACGATAATTTCCTTCATATCGTCCTACCAATTAATCCTTTGATATCATGGTATACTTTTGAAGTTCCGAGATGAATAGAATCGCATGAATAATGAACCTTTGTCCCAATGTGCAATTGGCCATGATATTTCAAGATCCCTCCTTCAATAGACTCAAAAAGCTGTAGTTGTCTCTTGCCGTCTTTCCCTAAAACGAAAATCTTTCCTATCTACAAGAGATGACTCTGCCATATTCTTGGCCATTATATTTTTATTATCTGATTCTGCCAAGCGTATTTCGAACCTGTTAATTGGTGAAGACCTCTAGTCTACCCCTTTTTCCTTTTGGGCTTGCTTATTATCAAACCACCCATGACTTACGACTAAACGCATCCATTACAATCTTAGTTCCACTCTTTTTATTCTAGTTCTAAGTCGTCTTATATGAAAGATGTATACCATTATGGTTATCCATTCCTCCTTATTTTTCTCACTGCCCCTAGTTGTCAACGGCTTCTTATTTGGATTATATTATGATATTCCTTCTTTGCAACCCTGATCTAATTCCCACACATTCTGAATCCCTTGTATATATAGTTATGGACCTCATCTATTGATTTTCATCTTCTTGTTATTGTATACATTTGACGTATTCTTCGTTTGTTAGGTTCCAATTTATAGAAGAAACTAACACTATGAATAACTTACCTTCATACTGCTTCTTTCTACTTCGTCCTTTCCTTATTGTCTATCCTAGGTCTTATCCTTGATGTCGACATTATTGTTTCCACTTTGATGGTTTCTCTTCTTTAGTTTTTTTTTTCCTTGAAATATCACACTAACTCCCTTGTTTTTGCTGTCATCTCGATTATCCCTCATGATTGCAACATTTAGACATTGCCATGGTCTTTCTTTAATTTCAAGAGTCATCGTACTCTGGTCCCTTTCTAACTCCTTATGATTGTTCTTCCTTCTCCTTTCAATCTCAACAATTTCCTTTGGAGTTATATCTTCCAACTTTAGAGAATTCTTCACGTTAACATTCCCATGTATAAAGTGTTTGACTATGCTTATCATCTATTTATAAACTAATATTGTCTCTTTTCCATATCCTTTGTGCCCGTGCGTTACTTTAAAATTGCTTATAGTCTCAATACTCCAATCTTTTTATTGTTAAACAAAAAATCTCTTGACGTAGTGCTTTATCACCTCGTCTTCTCCCCATAGAAAAATAGTTCAATGTTTCACGCATGAAGTACTACTTGTTTTTCCGCCTTCCATAGGTCCATATTCCTGGTAGGTTACGATTGACCTACTGGTAACCTTTCTTCCTCTGATACAATTTATAGGGGATACATAGCGAGTCTACGTTCTTGTTGGCATGCCTTCTTTCGACGAGTTTAACTTTAATTCACATGGCTTGTCAAGGATATCTCAATAAATTCCTTTCAGAGTTCTTCTCCCACTAATCCTCTTCCTCCTCTTGCTTATTCACTCTTTATATCACTGCAATGCTAGCTAGTGTGAGAGTCCTTTGAATCTCTAATTGGTACCTTAATTCTAGTTCATCCTAAGTCATCCTCCGATAATAGCACCTCGCATCTGTATGGTTAAATTGGTCTTCCGATAATCCCCGTTAAAATTATTAATTCAGCCTTTTTAACAAAAACATGGCCGATAATGCTTTATAACCTCAGAACTCATTACCTATGAAAATTATTGTTACTTCCTTACTTTAACTTACGTCCCTTAATAGTCTTCCCTATTCACTCATATTGCTCAAACCTTTCACAACATTCCACTTCTCGTTTCTTTCGAAGTAATTTCAACAAAACATCCTTGATTCTCGACTTCTCATATTCTAACAAGCCTCATTCTTTAGTTGTCTTATATTGCTTTACTTATCTGATCACGCGCAAGTCACTGTGCAAACCCAATCTGCTATAACCTACCACCACCCAGCAGTCTTCTGTAATCATCAACTGTCCTAACCCTCTTAGTCCATCCCATAGCTTCATCAAAATGATCTCTTTGAAATATAGACGTCTCTCGCTCTCTGAACTCTTAGATTGTAAATTTCATGACCCTTCAAGGGCTCTATCACTATCAGGGGCCCTCGGATGATGCCAATCCTAAGAGGCTACTAACTGCGTCAATACCTGTAATTGTAGGGCCCCGTAAAAATTTCACCCATAACCTGGCGTTTGGAGATGCCAAGATAGACTTATGTGTTGATGATTTTAGAGATTCTTCGCGGCGAGCTTGCTCGCCATGGTACGGACTTTTCGAGTTGAACAATGCATTGGGGAGTTGAAATATTTTTTTTGGCAGAACAAGGCATTTCTGCGATCCCCTATGCGCCCGTAGAATCACTTTGTGGGTCGTAGATCCTCCGCAGGCTGAAGCAAAGAAATGGCCATTTCCTACCATTAAGCTCAAGAGAATATCTATTCTACCTTCCATCATGAAAAACATTCCTATCATACTTCCGAGGACGACCTAGTAAGATATGACAAGCTTGCATAGGGATTATGTCACAAAGAATATCATCCTCATATCTACCAACATTGAATGAAATCATGCATTGTTTATTCATGTTTAGTTCACCACTATCAATTAACCATTGGAGTCTATAGGGAGTAGCGTGTTTATGCATGCAAGTCCTAGTTTTTCAACAAAGTATGAATTCACCCCATTAGCACAAGATGTCACGACCCAAAATCCCACCTTAGGCGTCGTGATGGCACCTAGTCTCTAAGACTAGATAAGTTGATTACTTACAATAATTAAATTTGTTAACAATGATATTTTATAAAGAGAGATTTATATAAATACCGAAATAATGTGAAATAAGCCTACGCGACAATGATCACTACAACCTCCCAAGACTAGGTAATACAGAGTTACGAACTCTAGCTGAATGCATGTAAGGATATCAAAGATTGTAATAAAATACTGTTCGAATAACAAGCTGACAGTACAATGAAAGGAAAGGACTCCAAGGGACCGCGACGACGAAGCAGTTCTACCTCGAATCCTCGTGATCAATATGCTATCTCTGCCTGAGTCTGATATCTCCATATCTGGATTTGCACAAAAATATGCAGAAGTGTTGATAACAACACGATATGAGTTTAAGAAATACTAAAGAAAAACTAGAAGATCAAGAAACGTGCGAAAGCTAAAAGAAAGTGGAGAAAAGAAAAAGAAGATAGAAATTAAAGATAGGTTGAATTCAAGAATAGAAAGAGTTTCTTGAATTCAACAAGTCTATTCTTGAAGTTGAGTCCTAACAACAACAATTAACTAACGAAGAACCAATCGCCATTGATAGAGAATTAAAAACAAGACAGAGATTGTGAAACCCGACCCTTTGGAATAACAACAACAACAATAAGCCTAAACTCATCACCCTTCTTAAATACCTAGAAGTGATCTAATATTTTGAATAGGGTTTAATCTTGCCACCTTAAGTTGAGTATTGAAGGTTGAAGAATAAATCCAAGAGTAGCCACACACATGAGTGCAAGAAAAATCTCACAATTTTTATTGATAATGGTCTATATAATCTAAGTCTTAAAACAAGAGGGGGTCACGAAATTAAGGCTAAAAAAATAAGGAAATAAAGTCCTAAATTACTTTGGACAACAAGTCCAACTACCTTAGGAAACAGAAAAATACTAGGAAACAAAAATCAAGTCATTCTTGGAAAGTAATTCCAACAATCTTAGAAAAAGAAAAACATAACATTAACTACCTAAGAAAGCAATAAATATAGTCCCAAAATATATGGAAATAAGTTACACCAATCTAAGATAGGATCTTGAACGTCCTAAACCAATCTTGGATAGGATCTTTGAAATCTTGAAGAAAATTTGCAAGCAATTTAGCACCAACTTCCACTCAACTTCTAGCATGCCTGTTGTACCATTCCTGGACATCAACTAAATCCTTTTTATGTAATAAAAAGGTGACTTATGTACGACTTCTTGGGTTGAATGTTTGGACACATTTTAGGTGCCAAATGGGTCCAAAAGTGGACTAATTAGGACCTTCTTCAAAGGATGTCTTTTGGGATCCAATCCTCCTCTTCATGGACATACGTTGGCCGTAAAACAATTATAACACCTAGCCAATACATATCCTTTATCCTTGAGCTCTTCATCCCAATTAACAACTACTTTATTTACACTTGAAGTCTAATGACCTTGTTTTGTAACTCTTTAGCTTAATATATTGTTAAAGGCCCTCCACGAGATTCCAAAGCTTTATCCTTTTCCTTGAATAGAATTGAGCATCCTAGGATGGTATCATTCCTCTCTTATTGAAGAAAATTCGTCCTCAAATTTCAACCTTGCAAGAAAAAGAAAACATGCTCTAGTAAAGAGGATATGTATGATTATCGTGACATGTATCAAAGAAGACACTTTTATGATATAGCCAACTATCTACAATTACAAATCTATAGATCTCTACATGGAAGAGTGTTTGATCACAAGCGTCACAACAATCATGTGTATCCTCTTTACTAGTAGCAAACACTTTTACAAGCTCACAATCAACATGACATAAAGAATGACTCTCCATCTCACAACGAATTTCATGCTCTAGCAATTTATCACATGAAAGCTCACTAGACACTTGAATAAGAGAAGAAGAACTAATTAATCATCCGCAAGCTTCTTCTCATAAATTTCATGCCTTTTTCTATCAAGTTGGAATTCATAATCATCTATGTCATACTCAATTTCAAAAGGAAGCAAGGCAAATCACTCTTGCACTAGAACTTAGATAGTACAGTTAATGACTTGATATGCATCGAAATATCATCATCCACAAAAATTATGAAGTCACCAGCATAAGAAATAAGAGTATAGTTTATTACCTCAAAAAATACCTTAGGTGTTCTAGAAAGACCAAGAATTTGAGTAAACCAATTATACATACCCATACTTGGACTTATTTACCAATGGAACATCATCACCTTCTATTCTTTTATTCAATGGCTCCAACTTAGAGATTCTTTTAGGCAACTCCATGTCATAAACTTGTAAATAAGGATTAAAATAGTCAAAAGGTTTAATAATAAAGAATTTAACCAAGCTTTTATCTTCTACCATCCAACAGGAATTAATTTCTCCAAAATTATTGATAGCATCCTAGAAAGCTCAACTATATTCATGGACAAGGATGAAGCTATGGAAGCTCCTAGAAGGCCATTTACAAGAACTCAAGTTAAAGAGTTGCAGACTAAGATTGCTGGACTTCAATGGG
This sequence comes from Nicotiana obtusifolia, assembly GCA_002018475.1. NCBI lineage: Eukaryota > Viridiplantae > Streptophyta > Magnoliopsida > Solanales > Solanaceae > Nicotiana > Nicotiana obtusifolia. Next base: position 35,115 of record MCJB01050774.1, on the reverse strand, counting down.
AAATAAAGAAGCTTTTAATTGTAGAGGACGAACTCAACCCAAGGGAGATGAATGGTACAAGTTTTACAATTATTTGGTGGCTCAAATGAAGTCCAAGAGGAGGAAGATTGGGTCCCGAACTCGGCCCTTGAAATCCAGCAAAAGGACACCTAGAAGAACTCAAAATGAGATTAAAAGAGGTCCAAAAGGGAATGTTTGAAAAAGAGCCCAATTGGAGTCCAAACCAATGGCCCAAACTAGTAGTTTTAAGGTCCAAATCTGCCCCAAAGGGATTTGGCCACCCACCCTACCTAATTTTAATGATTTTTTTTATTCCTTAGCAACCACCCTACCTAATTTTAATGACTTTTTATGCCTTAGCAGCCACCCTACCTAATTTTAAGGACTTTTACTCCTATAACTAAGTAGTTCTTCACATTCATTGAGGACTTTATTATTGATTGGGAATATTATGAGAGTTCTTTTGAACCTTTGTTACTTATACTTTGAGATTCACCTTTCAACCTTTACTAGCTCATAATTCAAAGTAGTAAGATAAATTCTTTATTGTGATATCTTTGATTACTTTGTGGTATTCTTTGAAGGCAATTAATACGAGTTATTAATTATTGTCTCAAGTTACTCGTAAAGCGGTCAAGATCCGGATCTATTATTTTAATTTGTTTTCACGTAAAAGTGTTTGATTTCATTAATAAATCAAAACGTTGTTGCTTGGATCTTGTCAAAACTATAGAACTTGCGTTCTTGGAAGGTCTTGAAATTTTTTCCTTGAATTTTCCCATATCCTTTATTTTCTGCACTTTAATTCTAGTTGTTCAATTCCGTATTATTATTGCTTCCGCATTTATTTCTCAAATTCTTACTCTAGTTTGGATTCCTGACCTTGCTGTTATCAAGTGGTATCAGAGAGGTTTTATCAAAATTTCATTCTTGATAATTCTAGGAATTTGTTGAATACTAAGAGCCAAAAAAAAAAAGCGAGTTAAAAAAAGCAAAAAAAAAAAAAAAAAAAAAAAAAAAAAAAAAAAAAAAAATGAAGATCAGTTTAAAAAAAAAGAATTGCTTGCTCTCCAGGAAACTTCTTTTGTATCTAATTTGTTTATGAAAACTAAAAAAGAAAATAGGAAGAGGGGATCCTACATTTCAAAGATAAAAAAAATATTCAATTTTTCTTACTCTTTCTATAAATATATAATCCTTTCCTTACTGTTTGTGTCTTGTTTCAACCAAGCCTAATAGTTCTAGGATTTGGTTCTTCTTCCATTAGTTCTCCAAAAATCTAAATTTTACTAGTATGAACTTCATACGAGTTGGGTTTAACTATAAATCCACAAAGTATTTTGTTCAAAGGTTATTTCGAGAGGAAAAAAAGCAAAGAGAAGTGAGAGCATTATAAAGCCAACTTTAACAGATACAAATTTCGTTTAATCTATGTCAAGATGTCTCAAACAGGTAGTTACAGTGGAAGGAGGAGAGCTATGACTCAACAACTTGAAAAGTCGAACATACAGTATACCGAATGGAAGGAAGACAATGGTAAACTTATTTTTCAAACAAGAGCTAAAGTGTACAATGGTATGTCTATAGAAGTGCTTCATATAGTACTGAAAAAAAAGAGATACTCTGTTGAGGTCAATGGGAAGAAACTCAATCTTGGGCCTTTGATTCCCTCACAAATTTGTGAAGATAAAAGGATTGTTAAATAAAATATGAAAAAATATGAGAGAGAAGTACCGAGAGGAGCAACTGAGTGCATGTTGACATTCCAAGAGAGGAAAAAGGAGAGGTTATCTTGACTGAAAAAAGTGGGATGTCAAGTGAGGTAAAGAGTGATCTTGAGATAAAATAAAAGAGAGAAAGCAATGAGATAACAAAAGTCTATGAGATAGAGAGAGAAAAACAAGAGGGTTTGAGTGAAGAAAAAGAAAAAAAAAATTAGTGAGAGAAAAGAGGCTAAGGGTGAGGAGAAAAGTTAGTCTTGTGATAAAAGCCAAAGAGAGTGTAAGCAAGAAAAAATTTTCTTTACTTCTTAACCCATTAACTCTTTCTTGTATTAGTTATTGTGATTTTGTGTAGCCACATGTTGAAAGACCTTTTGAAAGGGGAGGTGAGGTGTAATTCCAACATGAATTTGGCGAAATAAATTCTTGTTGGACAGAGGAAGATAAAAGCTTGGTTAAATTCTTGTATTGAACCTTTTGACTATTTTGATCGTTATTTACAAGTTTATGACATGGAGTTGCCTAAAAGCATTGCTAAGTTGGAGCCATTGAATAAAAGAATAGAAGGTGATGATGTTCCATTGGTAAATAAGTCCAAGTATGGGTATGTATAATTGGTTTACTCGAATTCTTGGCCTTTCTAGAACATCTAAGGTATTTTTAGAGGTAATGACTCTTATTTCTTATGCTGGTGACTTTCTAATTTTTGTGGATGATGATATTTTGATGCATATCAAGTCATTAACTATAATATCTAAGTTTAAGTGCAATAGTAATTTTCTATCTTTTGAAATTCAGTATGACATATATGATTATGTATTCCAACTGTGCAAAGAGACATGAAATTTATGAGAAGAGGCTTGTGATTGAGTTAAATATTTCATCTTCTCTTATTCAAGTGTCTAGTGAGTTTTCATGTGATAAATTGCTAGAATGTGATTTTTGTTGTGAGAGGGGAGTCATTCTTCAAGTCATGTTCATTGTGAGCTTGTAAAAGTGTTTGCTACTAGTAAAGAGGATACGCATGATTGTTGTAACGCTTGTGATCAAACACTCTTCCATGTAGAGATCTATGAGATTTGTAATTGTAGATAGTTGGCTATATCATAAAAGTGTCTTCTTTGATACATGTGGTAGAGATACTTATATTAAATGGATGTGTGATCAATCTTTTATAATTTCTTTGTCATGTATGCCTATGGACTACCTTAAAAACAAGATCGAATTGCAAGTTTCATTGCATAGTGCATCTCAGAGAGGTTTCTATTGTATTAATCTAGGCACGCATAAATTTTATTGGGATGATGATGTCCATATGCTTTATAAGGGAGTATTTACACCTATTAGGATTAATTGGGTTAAATGTACACTCACTATCTTGTTTTATTCCTACTATTGTTTTCAGATTAGTGGATGCCATTTACTAGTGGGGGTTTTCCTTTTATTGCAAGGTCAATATTCGAGGAATGTTCTTCAAGAAGAGGGGAATGGTAGCATCCTAGGAAGCTCAACTATGTTCAAGGACAAGGATGAAGCTTTGGAAGCTCATGAAGACCATTTACAAGATCTCAAGCTAAAGAGTTGCAGACTAAGGTTGCTGGACTTCAATGGCAAATAAAAAAGCTTTTAATTGTAGAGGACGAGCTCAAGACAAAGGGAGATGAATTGTACAAGTTTTATAATTTTTTGGTGGCCCAAATTGAAGTCCAAGAGGAAGAAGTTGGGTCCCGAACTCGGCCCTTGAAATCCAGCCAAAGGGCACCCACAAGAACTTAAAATGAGCTTAAAAGGGGTCCAAAAGAGGGTGTTTGAAAAGGAGCCCAATTAGAGTCCAAACCAATGGCCCAAACCAGTAGTTTTAAGGTCCAAATCTGCCCTAAAGGGATTTGGCCGCCCACCCTACCTAATTTTAATGACTTTTCTAATTCCTTAGCAACCACCCTACCTAATTTTAATGACATTTTATGCCTTAACTGCCACCCTACCTAATTTTAAGGACTTTTACTCCTATAACTAAGGAGTTCTTCTCATTCATTAAGGACTTCATTATTGATTGAGAATATTATGAGAGTTCTTTTGAACCTTTGTCACTTATGCTTTGAGATTTACCTTTCAACCTTTACTAGTTCATAGTTCAAGGTAGTAAGATAACTTCTTTATTTTGATATCTTTGATTACTTTGTGGTATTCTTAAAAGGCGATTAATAGGAGTTATTAATTGTTGTCTCAAGTTACTCGTAAAGTGGTCAAGATCCGGATCTATTGTTTTGATTTGTTTTTAAGTAAAGGCGTTTGATTTAGTCAATAAATCAAAACATTGTTGCTTTGTTCTTGTCAACATAGTAGAACTTGCGTTCTTGAAGGGTCTTGGAATTCTTTCCTTGAATTTTCCATATCCTTTATTTTCTGTACTTTAATGCTAGTTGTTGAATTATTTATTATTATTGCTTCCGCATTTACTTCTCAAATTCTTACTCTGGTTTGGATTCTCGACCTTATTGTTATCATTTATGTTGGAATACAATTAGATCCTTTGCCACCATATCTTGCGCCTCACTTTCCCTTTCAAAAGGTCTTTCAACACGTGGCTGCACAAAATCACAAGACTAAAATAAGAAAGAGTTAATGGGTTAGGAAGTAAAGAATTTTTTCTTACTTACACTCTCTTTGGTTTTTATCACAAGACTAACCGTTTCCTCATCCTTAGCTTCTTTTCTCTCACTAAGGTTTTCTTCTTTTTCTTTACACAAACCTTCTTTTTTTTCTCTCTCTCTACCTTACACCTTTTTTCTATCTCATAGCCTTCTCTCTTTCCTTTTCTCTTAAGCTCACTCTTTTCCTAACTTGACATCTCACTTTCTTCTATGGTACATCTATAGGAGAGCTTCACATAACATGAAAAAAAATAGATGCTCTTTTGAGGTTCACTCAACACAATCTCTCCTTTTTCCTCTCTTGGGATGTCAACATACACTCCTTCACTCCTCTCATTCTTTTCTCTCTCATATTTTTTCATATTCTCTTTAACAGTTTTTTCATCTTCACAGGGTTTAATCTTAACACCTTAAGTTGAGTCTTGAAGGTTGAAGAATAAATCCAAGAGTAGCCACATATAAGAGTGCAAGAAAATCCTCACAAATTTTATTGATAATAGTCTATAATAATCTAAATATAAAAACAATGAAGAGACCCCTTTATATAGGTAAGAGGGGGTCACCAAAATAAGGCTAAAAACAAGGAAATAAAGTCCTAAAATACTTTGGACAACAAGTCCAACTACCTTAGGAAAAGAAAAAAATATTAGGAAACAAAAACCAAGTCATTCTTGGAAAGTAATTCCAACAATCTTAGAAAAAGAAAAACATAACCTTAACTACCTAGGAAAGCAATAAATGTAGTCCCAAAATATATGGAAATAAGTTAAAACCAATCTAGGATTGGATCTTGAAAGTCCCAAACTAATCTTGGATAGGATCTTGGAAATCTTGAAGGATATTTGCAAGCAACTTGGCACCAACTTGCACTCAACTTCTAGCACGCCTATAGTACCTTTCTTGGACATTAAGTAAATCTTTTTTATGTAATAAAAATGTGGCTTTATGTAGGACTTCTTGGGCTTAAAGTTTGGACACATTTTAGGTGCCAAATGTGTCAAAAAGTGGACTAATTAGGACCTTCTTCAAAGGATGTCTCTTGGGATCCAATCCTCCTCTTCATGGACATACGTTGGCCATAAAACAATTATAACACCTAGCAACTTCATATCCTTTATCCTTGAGTTCTTCATCCCAATTAACAACTTCTTTATTTACACTTAAAGTCTAATGACCTTGTTTTGGAACTCTTTAGCTTAACATATTGTTAAAGGCCCTCCACGAGATTCCAAAGCTTTATCCTTGTCCTTGAATAGAATTGAGCTTCCTAGGATGCTATCAAGCGTAGTATGCGCACATCACGATCAGTACCCAGTAAGTATCAAGACTAGCCTCGGTGGAATAATGACGAGGTACAAGTCAAGACACCTACTACTCAAAAATAATCTGTGCAATATAGAAATATAAAGCTAATAATGAAAGCAAGAATCAGTAAAGGGCAAAAAAAATCAACATGAGATATAAACAGTTAAGTAATAAGAACACCATGAAAGTACCATTGAAACCAAATAGGAGAAACAAATAACAACCAATTAATCAAGCCGTTCTAACACAAGTCTCGCAAAGAAATTACTCTGAGATACCTCATCTCATTATCACAAGTCACGAGTCTCAACCATAATTCATATGCTCACGGCACCTTGTGCCCACATTTCTAATCACAACCGCACAGACAACTCACGTGCCAATATCTCAATATATGCAGCATGATCACAGGCTCACAATCACAATCCACCGGCGTGGTTAGGAGCTCACTATCACAATCTGCCTAGCATGGTCACAGGCTCAGTATCACAATCCATCCGGCATGATCACATGGTAAATATCATAATTCGCCTGGCATGGTCACATGCTCAATTTTAACATGAAGGAAGATAATACAAGAATACATGGGCATGATCAATAAATATCAAGTTTCATACTCCTGAACTAAGTGGCAAGCTACGGTGTATGCTTGTGCGAGCGTACTATTGCAGCCCAAGTCAGCAAGTAATGTCAAAGACACCGAGTAGCTCATTGAAAGCAACTCAACAAGTCACGTAAGATGCATGACATGCTCAAGAAAAATCACAGCATCACACGAACATCATCAACATAATGGCCCCACACCATCACACATCGTCCCTTTCATTGCCACCCTTATCTCTCCCTTAGCCACCCATATCACTCATCCCTGACAATATCATTTGCACCCGTATCACTCCGATAGCCACTCGTATCACTTTGCATAATAGCCTCTCTTATCGATCCTCCTAGAAAATAACACAATAGCCACCCGTATCACTCCGTACACACTGAGATGCCATCCTTATTCTCCGCATACAACAACCAACCCACACAAGAATTCACACGTGCTAACATCACAACAACACCACATATCAACTCGTAAACAAAAGTGCCCACATGCCACAACCTTTCCAAAACAATGATACGAATATCACCATATCACATAGCCCACGACTCAAAAACAATGTGTATTGAATCTCAATAACTAACAAAATGAACGGGAAAGTAACTCAACAATGATCAACACCCCCTTTGAACACAACTTCAATTTAAAATAGATTAATGACTTTCACTAACTTCAACTTCAATTAATTGCTTAAGAAGAAACTCAATTATGAAGGTATTTACATGAAATGGCAAACTTCCAAATTCTAGTGTGTGAAATAAGCTAACAACGAAAGAGATGGCATGAACTAGAGACTACGTCTATATGCATGAGAATAACCCGATAGCGAAAGGATGTCATGTAACAACGATTTCAATTAAGAATAACTCAATAATAAAGGAAGCCACATAATGATAAAAGAGGTAACAACTTCAAATATAGCATATAAGAGTAAACTTGACGAGTAAAGGATATGACATGTGCTAACAACTTCAAATAACGCATGTGAGAGTAATCATGACAAATAAAAGATATAACATGTGCTAACAATCTCAAACAAATATATGAAAGAAGCCTAATAATCCAAATCGGTCAATTTCCACTTATAAGCCCGGGCTCGTCACCTCGCATACATGTCTTTCACATAACACAAATAGCACAAACAACTCAAATCCTAAGGGGTAGTTTCCCTACACAAAGTTAGGCAAGATACTTACCTCAAATAAGTGTAGTATGGGTATACCACAGTCGGTACCCAATAAGTATCAAGACTAACCTCGGTGGAGTAGTGACGAGGTACAATCAAGATACCTACTAGCCAAATAACATGTGTAGTATAGAAATATAAAGCTAATAATGAAAGCAGGAATCAGTAAATGGCAACAAGAATCAGTAAATGGCAACAGGAATCAGTAAAGGAATAAACAGTAAAGGAATAAGAACAATGTGAAAAAACCATTTAAGCCAAATAAGGAAAACAAATAACAACCAATTAATCAAGCCGTTCTAACACAAGTCTCGTAACGAAATTACTCTGAGATACCTCATTTCATAATCACAAGCCATGAGTCTCAATCACAAATCATATGCTCACGACCTTGTGCCCACATTTTTAATCAAAATCGCGTGGAAAACTCACGTGCCAATATCTCAATTCGCTTGGCATGAAACAGGCTCAAAATCACAATATGCCCCTTGTGGTCACAGGCTCACTATCACAATCTGCCCGGTATGGTCACAAGCTTAATATCACAATCCGCCCGGCATGGTCACAGACTCAATTTTAACTTGAAAGCAAATAATTCAAGAATACATGGGCACGATCAATAAATGTCAAGTTTCATATCCCTGAACTAGTATAAGTGGCATGCTGTGGTGTATGCTTGTGCGAGTGTACTATTGCAGCACAAGTCAGCAAGTAATATCAAAGACATCGAGTAGCTCATTGGAAGCAACACAATAAGTCACGTAAGGTGCATGAGATACATAAGGAAAATCACACCATCACACGAACATCATCAACATAATGCCCCCACACCATCACATATCATCCCTGACATTGCCACCCTTATCTCTCCGATAGCCACCCTATCACTCCGTCCTAACAATATCATTGGCCACCTATATCACTCTGATAGCCACCCGTATGACTCTGCATAATAGCCACCTTTATCACTCCTCCCTGACAATAACACAATAGCCACCCGTATCCCTCCGCGTAATCAACAACAGCGAGATGCCACCCTTATGCTCCACATAACAACAACAAAACCACACAACAATTCACATGTATTAACATCACAAAAACATGACATATCAACTCATACCACAAGTGCCACAACCTTTCCAAAATAACGAAAAGCATATCACTGCATCACATAGCCCACAGCTCGAACATAATCTGTATAGAATATTAATAACCAACAAAATGAACGGGAAAGTAACTCAACAATGATCAACACCCCCTTTAAACACAACTTCAATTAAAAGAGATTAATGACTTTCAGTAACTTCAACTTCAATTAATTGCTTAAGAAGAAACTCAATTATGAAGGTATTTCCATGAAATGGCAAACTTCCCAATTCTAGTGTGTGAAATAAGCTAACAATGAAAGAGATGGCATGAACTAGCGACTATGTCTAAATGCATGAGAATAACCTGACAACGAAAGGATGTCATGTAACAACAATTTTAATTAAGAATAACTCAATAATAAAGGAAGTCGCATAATGATAAAAGAGGTAACAACTAGGTAACAACTTCAAATAAAGCATATAAGAGTAAACTTGACGAGTAAAGGATATGTCATGTGCTAACAACTTCAAATAAAGCATGTGAGAGTAATCATGAAAAATAAAAGATATAACATGTGCTAATCTCAAACAAATATATGAATGAAGCCTAAGATTCCAAATCGGTCAATTTTCACATATAAGCCCGGGTATGCACTCGTCACCTAGCGTACATGGCTTTCACACAACTCAAATAGTACAAACAACACACAAAACCTAGGGGTAGTTCCCCCACACAAATTTTGGATAGATACTTACCTCAAAGGAGCTAATTCAATACACTAAAATGACCTTCTCGTGTGAAACAAACCTCTGGACTGCTCAAATGCAACCAAAATACTTTAATATCATAAATAAAAATCATAGGAAACAATTTCAGATAAAGCTTTGATCTTTTATGAAAACTAAAAATTCAACTCAAAAGGTCAAGCCCAAGCACCCGACAAAACTCACAAAATCCGAACACACATTCCGGTATGAGTCCAACCATACCAAAATTATCCACTTCTGATATCAATTCGGCCTTCAATTATTCATTTTACCTTTTAGAAAAATTTTACAAAATTTTCCAATTTTCTCCAACTCAAATCACTAATTTAATAATAACAACAAAGAGGTAATCATGAAATATAATAATATTCGGGTAAAGAACATGTATCTTAATCCAAATCGTGAAGAAAACCCCTTCAAAATCACCCAAAACCGAGCTCTCTAACTCAGAAAGTGATAAAATAACAAAATCCCTCGAAAGAGACTAAAAAGGGGTCTGCCCAATAGTTCCTCTCGCGATTGCGGAACATACTACGCGATCACAAAGCACAAAATTATAAGCTGCCAAATATGTTCTATGCGAACACATGAGCACTATCGCGAATGCGAACTATGATTTCCAATAAACTTCGTGAACACGTTATTCCACACGTGAACACGGAGTCCAAAATCCCTGATGACTCCTCCCAGTCTTCCTTCTACGCGATCGCGTAGCATCTCTCGCGAACGTGATGACTTCAACCTTCCTAGCTTTGCGAACGTGAAGAACAAAATAAGTTTTTCCCTTTATGCCATACCTAGTATGAAAGATATTTTCTCCCTTTGTTCTTCGCTATTGCTTCCCAAATTGATAGTCATAATCCTCCTAACTACCCCAATCATGCCATCGTTAAAATCTAGTTCACTTCATCTTCATCTTCACTCATACCCCGCTCCTCTTCCTCAATTTTTTTCTCTCGTATTCTTCGCTAATAATCATCCTAGCTACCCCTATCATACTAGCATGAGGTGGTTCTATATCATCTTCATCACTCGCATCTCCCTCTTCTTCTTCTCCCTCACTTTTTTCACTCTCATATCCTCCATCTTCTCTGAGAGTAATGTTTCTTCTACTTGGACATTCATGCATCATATGTCACCTTCCTTTATTTTTATGACATTGAATAGAACTAGAAGGTGACCAAGGTTTAGGGTTGAAGGTTTTTACCTCCCTTTTTGCTCTCAAATTTACCTTTACCCTTGTCTTCTTGAGCTCTAGAATAACTCTTCATCTCCTGATTTGGCCATAGCTTCTTGGAGATGGTGTTTGACCGACCTTTCCATGTGCTAGTTTGGTATCTTTTATTTTGTTTTTCTACTTTTGCAGACAAGTATTGTTAAATATTATTGTAATTCTACTACATCACCTATTTCCTTATTAAACTATTTAAAAACTTAGCCATTATAGCCTCTTCTTCCTCCATATAATCAGCTTCGATCATAGCCATATCCATAACCTTAAAGTATTCATCCACAGACATGGACCCTTGCTTCAATGTTTTATGAGGTCGTTGTAGCTCTCTTTGAAAGTGTGATGGCACAAATCTCTTCGTCATCACCCTCTTTATCTCAGCCCAAGTAGCAATTAGTGCTTGTCCTTCTTGCAATCTGTCCCTGGTAAGCTTTTTCCACCAAAAGCAGCATAGTCAGAAAAATCAACAACAAGCTTACCTTTTTACACTTAGAGTAGTTGTGGCAGTCAAAGATGGTTTCAACCTTTCTCTCCCAATCAAGGTACAAGTCTGGATCCCTTATTCCCTTGAAATATGGAATCTTCATCTTTATACTAATTATATTATCATCTTATCTACCTCTGTCTCCTCCTATCTCTTCCCACCCTATCAAAGTCAATATCGTTAAAATCATCTATAGGGTTTTCTTGATTTACAATGGGAGCAAGGGGTAGATTTCTCCTAGCTTGCAGCCTAATGTTATTTCCCCTCCTATCACGACCCAACATCCCACACGTCATGATGGCGTCTATCACAATACTAGGAAAGCCAACAATCACAAATAACCACACATCTTTAAATTGAAAACACAATGAAATAAGCTTAATAGTGAAAATATCATAAATAACTGATAAGAAAGTACCGCGACTCAATACAAAATCCCCAAAATTCGGGTGCCACTGAGTACATGATCATGTAAATAACAATGCAGTCTAATTGCTAAAAACAATTGTCTAGAAAGATAGAACAATACTAATAAACTTAAAAGAAGGAGAGTCAAGGTCTGCGGATGCCAAGACATCTACCTCGATAATCTCCAAACTGATGTAGCTCCAAATCTAGCAACCGCCGTGCCTTGAAGTACCTGGAGCTGCATACGAAGTGCAGAGTGTAGTATGAGTACAACCGACTCAATGTACTCAATAAGTAACACAACTAACCTTGGGCTAAAAGCAGTGAGGAGCTCAGACAGGTACAGTTCAATTGCAGATTTTAGTAGTACAAAAATGTACACATGCTTTCAAGTTTAACAATTAAAGTTCAACACAGATAAAATATGCCAAGTGTGGCTGATATGAGGAATGTTACATCTCTATATTTACATGTCAATTATGCGTGCCAACTGTAATGCAACACAGTGAAAAAGTCGTATACATACTCTCGGAGTATTCAATCTCTCAGCACGGCTCAATCACTTAGTACTCCCAGTCCCTCAGCACTCTCAATCACTAGGCAATCGCACTCGGCACTCTCACTCAGTAGGTACCTACGCTCACTGCTGGTATGTCAGACTCCGGAGGGGCGGTTCCTACCCAAGCGCTAATATAAGCCAATCATAGCCTGAATCAATAAAGCCTGCTGCGGCATGCAGCCCGATCCCATAAATATCACACACAATCTGGCCCTCGGTCTCACTCAATCATCAATCTCTCCAGTCTCTCGGGCTCACAGATCACATGAAAATTAGCCCAAACAATGATAATGTGATGTAACAATAAATGGCAACAGAGACTGAGATATGATATGCAAAGGATAGTTGTGATGGAGTACATGATTGCAAATTATGTAAATAATTCAACAACAAAATGACCTCTGTGGATCCCAACAATACCAGTATTTAGCATAAATATGATTTCTAACATGAATCAATATTCAATTCCTCTAACACATGGAGAGTACACGAATAATAATAAGATTTGATGACTACACAGTTCCATGGAATTGACCGAGGCACAATTTCTATGGTGCATGCCACACGCCCATCACCTAGCATGTGCGTCATTTCAACACCAACCATGTAGCACGTAATTCAAGTATTCATAACCTCAGAACCAAGTTTAGAAGTGTTGCTTACCTCAAGCCGTGCAAATCTCTACTCCAACAAGCCCTTGCCTCGCGAATCAGCCTCCGAACGACTTGAGTCTAGCCATAAACAACTTAATACAATTAACACAAGCTATAGGATTAAATTCCATATCATAAAGCTAGGTTCTTTAATAAAAGTCGAAAATTCAACTCAAAAGCAACCCCCCCCGCCCACGTCTCGGAATCTAACAAAATTTACAAAATCCGAACACACATTCAATAACGACCCCAACCATACGAAAATTACCCAATTCCGACATCAAATCGCCACTCAATTCCCCAAAATCTTACTCTCCAATCCCTAATCCAAAGTTCCTTAAATTCCACCTAAAAAACACATAATCTAGGTGGAAAATTCAATGGGTATTTAATATTAACAGATAAAAAGGAACAAAAGTTGCTTACCTTTTGAAATCTAGCAAAACCCCTCTCAAAAATCGCCTCCAACCGAGCTTGCAAAGTCCAAAAATGAAGAAATCTCGGAACCCTACAAATTTATATTCTCCACATGCGGACCAAAAATCAGCTTTTGCGAAAACGCATCTACGGTCAGAGGTCCACACCTGCGGGACTCACTTAAGTCCCTGACCAGCTGCACCTGCTGTCCCCTCCTCGCATCTGTGGCACTGCTTCTGCAGAGTCCACTTCGCTTCTGTGACACCACTGCTTCCTGCCCACTTCCGCTTCTGCGGGGCTCCTTTCGCACCTGCGCACCCAGGACTCCTCTCCAGGACTCGCACCTGTGCCTTCATGGCTGCTTTTGTGGCTCCGCGCCTCCGGCCAAAACCTCGCAGGGGTGGTTACACCAGAACAGCAACCTACAGCAAATTTCACAAGTCCTATTCTTGATCCAATTTCAATCCGAATCATCGCCAAGGTCCAAACATACCAACCCATCTTAAAACATCATACGAACTTAGTCAAGGCCTCAAATCACATCAAACAACGTCAAAAACACTAATCACACCCCAATTCAAGCATAATAAAACTAATGAATTTCTAACTTCTACAATCGACGTCGAAACCTATCAAACCAACTCCGATTGACCCCAAATTTTTCACACAAGTCACAAATGATACAAAGGACCTATTCCAACTGTCAGAACAAAAATTCGAGCCCCATAGCGACAAAGTCAACTCTCGGTCAAACTTCTCAACTCTCCAAACTTCAACTTTTCAACTTTCGCGAATTCAAGCCAAAATCCTATACGGACCTCCAAATCAATATTTGGACATACTTCTAAGTCCAAAATCACCATACACAGCTATCAGAACCATCCAAATACCATTCTGGAGTCATTTACACATAGGTCAACATCCGGTCAACTTTTTCAACTTAGGCTTCCAATTTTGGGACTAGTGTCCCACTTCATTCCGACACATCACCAGAATCAAACCACCATCTCAGCAAGTCACATAACAACAAACAACATAGAATAGGAAATAAATGAGGGAACATGGCTATAATACTCAAAACGGCTGGTGGGTCGTTACACCTTCTAAGTTCAATTATTGTATAATTTTGCTCAGTAATAGTGTCCCTCATCTCTTGGAATTGTAAATTCCACTTTTCGAATTGTTGATGCATAGCTTGCAAGGTAAAATCATTTCTTACTTTGATTTCGGCTTCTTGGAGAACCTTCGTTCATCATCACGACCTGTATGTGACATCTTAATTAAAATAATTAAACTATATCACACAAATTTGCTTTTCCCTCAATTGTTCTCACACACACTTGCCTTTGTTTCCTCTCGAAATAACCTATGAAAAAAATACTTTGTAGATTTATAGTTAAACCCAACTTGTATGAAGTTTTTAGAGGTAAAATATAGATTTTTGGGGAACGAATGAAAGAAGAACCAAATCAAAAAACTAGTAGGCTCGGTTGAACAAGACATGAACAAAAAGGAAATGATTATATATTTACATCACAAAAGTGTAAAAAAAAATTGATTTTTTTCTTATCTTTGAAATCTAGGATCCCCTCTTCTTGTTTCCTTTGACAATGTTGGAACAAATTAAATAGAAAAGAAATTTCTTGGACAACAAGCAAATTTTTTAAACTAATTTACATTTCTTTTGTTATTTTATAAACTTTTTTTTCAAGATACTATTCACGATGCTACAATAATGTTTTTTTTTTCCTTTTGTTTGCTCTTAATATTCAAGAATTTCAAATAATTATCAAGAAAGAAACACTTGGTAGAACCGTTTTGATACCACTTGATTACAATAAGGGGGAATCTAAACTAGAGTAAGAATTTGAGAAGTAAATGCGGAAGCAATATCAATAAGGAATTGAACGACACACTAGGGTAAGAATTTGAGAAGTAAATGCGGAAGCAATAACGATAAGGAATTGAACTACTAGAATTAAAGTACAAAAAATAAATGATATGGGAAAATTTAGGGAATGAATTCCAAGAACCTCCAGGAACGCAAGTTCTATAGCCTTGACAAGATCCAAGAACCGATGTTTTTGTCACGACCCAAGCCGGAGGGCCGCGACTAGCACTCGGACCCTACTCGCCGAGTGCCGACGTACCTGTCATCAAACCTCTCTTATTGTCTATAAGGCTGACGAGATCAGGATAAATAGCAAACAATAATCCTTATCAACTGAAACTTTCCGATAATAACATGTACATACATATATAACATGGCCAACAAGGCTGTTATGCAAAAATTATACAACAAAAATACTTTTGCCGACAAGGCAATCTCACTATACAAAAGTCAACCCCATGTATATGAGCCTCTACAGGAAGACAAGTAATGCAACCTGTGTCGGAACAGGGCCCCGACATACCCATAATGCCTATAACAAAATGCATACCAAAACCACGGCATGTCCGGAGAAGGGATCTCGCCAATATTCGCTGAACTGGACAGCCTACTATGGTGGGGAAGCCTCATCTATATGTCTATCCGAACCTGCAGCACGACATGCATCGTCCACAAATAAAAGGACGTCAGTACGAATAAAGTACTGAGTATGTAAAACAGGAAAACATAATATGAGAACAGTAATATGTGTCGAGATAAGAAACATACAATCTGTACCATCTGAGTGCCTCTGGGGGCGACTAACCATGAAATGCTTGATGTGCATATGCATATACTTATATCCCTTGTAAAATCATATATATATATATATATATATATATATATACACACACACGCCTCTGTGGGCCTCATCATCATCATACCCAACTGATCAGTGGTTGCATAATAGGTGTCGTACCCGGCCGACTATAGCGCGGCTGGGTAGAGTAAAGTAGCTGTCGACTATAGCGCGACTCAGTAGAGTAAAAACATATACATAGGTATAGTTTCACAATAGGTGCCATACCCGGCCGACTATAGTGCGGCTCGTTAGAGTAAAATAGATAATGCATGCTGGACTCATAGAAATCACACTTTCTGAACCTTTCAAGTGACGTAAGGTCGAAGAAACAACACACATCAATCCTCCCATAAGAGGGGAAACAATATAAGCGCTTCTAGCTTCTAAGTGTAGAGTATCTTTGAGGGCTCGTTCATTGCATTATGTATAATTAGAGTCTTGCAAAGGAAGGAAAGAGACAGTCTAACATACCCCGTACACTCTGCACCACTTTCAAGCTATGCAACTGTCATACTCCTTAGTCTACAATAAAAGAAACAATTCTATCGTTATCCTCTAAGCGTTATAGTTATTATTAACCACAACCTTAAATTTATATGGGGTTTTTTCCCACACTCTTCTTCCTCGAAAACTCCACAAAAATAGTAGTAAAACACGCAGGCTACAGTTACGCAAAACCGACCACAACCCAGTCCGCTATAAGTGGAATTCACGGCTTCCGACCACCGTCCCGTAAGTATTAACATGCATGGAACCAATTATCAAGAATTCTCAGGAGAAAGAATGTATGAAAGAGAGCCGTAACTTACCTCGCCTGTTGGATAACTCAGTCCTCTTCCTTGCTTCTTCAACCTCTAGGTTTTACTCCCAATTAGGGCTTGAAAGAGGGGGAAAATCGGTTAGGGTCTTTCCTTAGTTCTTCAATCTCTAGATTTCTCTCCCCAATTAGAATTTGAAGGAGAGGGAAAATTGATTAGGGTTTATGCGGGATTTTTTTTTGAAGGGGTTGCAGGGGTTCTATTTCGTTTGGGAGGTAGTAAGGATGAAATAACTAAGTTTATAATCCCTTAAAAGTCCTCTCTTGGCCGACTTTGGAACTTTGTCCTTTAATTTGGAAAATAAGTGATGCACGTGCCTGTCTCCTACCAGTCTGCGATCGCATTTACGTCGCAGAACCAACATGTGGATCGCGTTCTGGACGCGAATCTTAGCCCAGATTCCTAGGACAGACCTGCTCTGATACCAAGTTTGTCACGACCCAAGCCGGAGGGCCGCGACTAGCACCCGGACCCTACTCGCCGAGTGCCAACGTACCTGTCATCAAACCTCTCTTATTGTCTATAAGGTTGACGAGATCAGGATAAATAGCAGACAATAATCCTTATCAACTGAAACTTTCCAATAATAACATGTACATACATATATAACATGGCCAACAAGTTTGTTATGGAAAAATTATACAACAAAAATACTTTTGCACAAGGCAATCTCACTATACAAAAGTCAACCCCTTGTCTATGAGCCTCTACAGGAAGGCAAGTAATGCAACCTGTGTCGGAACAGGGCCTCGACATACCCATAATGCCTATAACAAAATGCATACCAAGACCACGGCATGTCCGGAGAAGGGATCTCGCCAATATCCGCTGAACTGGACAACCTACTATGGTGGGGAAGCCTCGTCTATATGTCTATCCGAACCTGCAGCACGACATGCAACGTCCACAAATAAAAGGACGTCAGTACGAATAAAGTACTGAGTATGTAAAACAGGAAAACATAATATGAGAATAGTAATATGCGTCGAGATAAGAAACATACAACCTGTACCATCTAAGTGCCTCTGAGGGCGACTAACCATGAAATGCATGTTGTGCATATGCATATACTTATATTCCTTGTAAAATCATCATATATATATATATACGCCTCTGTGGGCCTCATCATCATCATACCCAACTGATCAGTGGTTGCACAATAGGTGCCGTACCCGGCCGACTATAGCGCGGCTGGGTAGAATAAAGTAGTTATCGACTATAGCGCGACTCAGTAGAGTAAAAACATATACATATGTATAGTTTCACAATAGGTGCCATACCCGGTCGACTATAGCGCCGCTCGGTAGAGTAAAATTGATAATGCATGCTAGACTCATAGAAATAACACTTTCTGAACCTTTCAAGTGACTTAAGGTCTAAGAAACAACACACATCAATCCTCTCATAAGAGGGGAAATAATATAAGCACTTCTAGCTTCTAAGAGTAGAGTATCTTTGAGGGCTCGTTCATTGCATTATGTATAATCATAGTCGTGCAAAGGAAGGAAAGGACAGTCTCACATACCTTGTACACTCTGCACCACTTTCAAGCTATGCAACTGTCATACTCCTTAGTCTACAATAAAAGAAACGATTCTATCGTTATCCTCTAAGCATTATAGTTATTATTAACCACAACCCTAAATTCATATGGGGTTTTTCCCCACACCCTTCTTCCTCCAAAACTCCAAAAAAATAGTAGTAAAACACGCAGGCCAACAGTTACGCAAAATCAACCACAACCCAGTCCGCTATAAGTGGAACTCACGGCTTCCGACCACTGTCCCGTGAGTTCTTACATGCATGGAACCAATTATCAAGAATTCATAGGCGAAAGAATGTATGAAAGAGAGAAGTAACTTACCTTGCCTGTTGGATAACTCAGCCCTCTTCCTTGGTTCTTCAACCTCTAGGTTTTACTCCCAATTAGGGCTTGAAAGAAGGGAAAAATCGGTTAGGGTCTTTCCTTAGTTCTTCAATCTCTAGATTTCTCTCCCCAATTAAAATTTGAAGGAGAGGGAAAATTGATTAGGGTTTATGTGGGACTTTTTTTTGAAGGGGTTGTAGGGGCTCTATTTCGTTTGGGAGGTCTGAGGTAAGGATGAAATAACTAAGTTTATAGTCCCTTAAAAGTCCTCTCTTGGCCGACTTTGGAAATTTTATTCTTGTCCTTTAATTTGGCAAATAAGTGACGCACGTGCCTGTCGCCTACCAGTCTGCGATCGCATTTACGTCGCAGAACCAACATGCGGTTCGCGTTCTGGACGCGAATCTCAGCCCAGAAATCTGTCTCATTCTGCAACATAGGAGGTCTGATTTGCGGTCCGCATTTTGGAAATGCAACGGCATATTGACCGCATTCCTGACGTAGATTTCTGCCCAGAAATCTGTTTCAGTCTGCGATACATTAGGTACGATATGCAGTTTGCATTTTAGAAATGCGACCGCACTTAAGACCGCATTTCTGGCATTGATCTTTGTCTAGAAATCTATCTTGGTCTGCGATTTCAGCGTGAGAAAATGCGGCTCACGTGAGGGTTTTGCGGTAGTATACCCAGCTTTGCGAAGCCTTTTGCTCTTTTCTTGACTTTTTGAACTCTTTTCCGGTTCTTAGGCCCTTATATGTAGACTATCTTACGGCGCAATCTAATGTACGCAATTATGGGTTGTAACAGTTTTTGATTTATTGAAGAAATCAAAGACCTTTACTTAAATTAAAACTATAGATTCGGATCTTGACCGCTTTTCGAGTAACTTGAGACATAATTAATAACTAGTATTAATCACCTTCTAAGAATACCACAAAGGAATCTATGATATCACAATAAAGAAGATAGCTTACTACCTTGAATTATGAACTAGTAAAGGTTGAAAGATAAATCTCAACGCATAAGTAACAAAGGTTCAAAAGAACTCTCAAAGTATAATATTATTAATCAATAATGAAGTACCACAATGAATGAAAAGGACTCATATTTATAAGTGTAAAAAGTCCTCAAAACTAGGTAGGGTGGCTGCCGAGGCATAAAAGAAACTCTAAAAGATTATTCTAGAATCATAAAATAAAACCCTAACTTGGAAGCTAAGCTAAAGACTACAAAACTTAATAAAAAATAATAAAAAAAGAGGGTGGGCGGCCAAATCCCTTTGGGGCAGAAAGTTTGACTTATAAGTATTTGACCTTGGATCAGAGTTTTAATTGTACTGTTAGGTCTGGATGGTAATTTTGGACTTGGTCATATGCCCGGATTTGTATTTGGATATTTCTAGAAGGTTTCAGCACTATTTGGCGAATGTTGGAAATCTGAAGGTTTGGAATATTCTTATGTTAGACGGGGAGTTGACTTTGACGATATCGGGTTCAGATTTATGATTCCGTGAATTGGAATAGCTTCTTTATGTCATTTGGGACTTGTATGTAAAATTTGAGGTTAGTCCGAGTTGATTTGGTATGGTTCGACACGAGTTTTAGAAGTTGAAAGTTCAAAAGTTCATTAATTTTGATTTGAGGTGCGATTCATGGTTTTAATATTTTTATGTGCGATTTGAGACCTCGAGTAAGTTCGTTTTATGATATGGGACTTGTCGGTATGTTCAGACAGGGTCCCGAGGGGCTCGGGTGAGTTTCTGATAGGTTTGGGTTGTGTTGCACTCGTTTTTGATGTTTCAACGTTGTTTCTTCAAGATTAAATGGTACATGAAGCAAATGAGCACCAATTTATGTTTTTATTGAAGAATTATATCCGTATAATTATGGAGCCATAGCAAAAAGAATCGTCAAACTTTGACATCGTATGAGGGAGTTATGCTCATTTTAGTGCCGAGAAGAGAGCTGGTGCTGGTGCTGGTGCTTCGCAGATGTGAAGTTGGGTCCGCATATGCGACCTCGCAGGTGCGTAATATGGTCCACAAAAGTGGAAATCACAGCTGGTAATGCGCACGTGTGGAGTTTTTATCGCAAAGCTAAAATCCCTGTGTATAAAAATCAGACTGCGCTCTTTTGGTATTTTGAGCATATCTTGAGTTCTAGAGCTCCGATTGAGGTGATTTACACAATGTTTTTCTCGTCTTTTCATAGGGGCCAGTATCTATCTCTAATATTTGTATTTTTATATGATTAACGTTTTTTAATTAATTCATATTTTTATTGGAGAATTGAAGGTTTTAATCAAAAACATTTCTAAAGTGAATAATTGAGTTTTGAAAATCGATTCGGGGTCAGAAATGGATGAAATTAGTATGGTTGGACTTGTAATTGAATGGATTGTCGGATTTTATGAGTTTTATCGAGTTTCGAGGTGTGGGCCCAATTTGAATTTTTTTGTTTACTTTGGGCTTTGATATAAAGATTTAACCTTTATCGATTTGGTTTGTTCCTTTGGTATTATTTGATGTTCTTGAGTAGATTTTGGCTAGTTTTGAGCCGTTTGGAGGTCAGTACGCGTGGGATGGCATTATGAAGTATTATTTGGCTTGCTCAGTATTGGATTTGGCTTGTTTGAGGTAAGTATCTTATCTAAACTTGATTGAGGTACTATTGCTTGAATTATTTGTGATAGCTACATGCTATGGGTGCACATATGTGTGGGGTTTGAGCCTATGTGCGAGCACCGGGGTATCTATTTGTTACACCCTGAAGTATTACGTCGATGTTATACCCTGCAATATTACGTCGATGTTACACCTAGCAGTATTACACCGATGTTGCACCTAGTAGTATTACGTCGATGTTACGCCATGCAGTATTATGTCAATATTACACCCTGTAGTATTACGTCGATGTTATACCCTGTACTAAAAGGGGGATTAATTATACTATTACTAAGTCCAACAAGATAGCATGTTGCATAATAATGGAGATTAAAGATTTAATTAAAGCTATATTTAGATAATTGGTGAGGGATAACATCTCCACATGACACTATGAGGGAAAGTAACAAAGTGACTATGCATTTAATGGATAGTAAGTGGCATATTTGAAAGAATAAGAGCTTAGCTTGCTAGGTAGACCCTATGGTCCATAATCATAAGGCATCATTTGAGAGCTCACTTCTCTCTTATTTTGTAAATATATGCAGCAATTTCTTGAATTAATTAGACAAGAGTTCAAATGAAAAGTTGGCTGCAACTACACGTAGAAAACAATGAAGGATTTTTCTCCTCTTTCTCTTTTAGTAACCCTCGATGTGGAGCACCTATGTACTTAATAGCAACAATAATACCTTCCCTTTATAGCAGCAACGTGCTAAACAAATATAGCAGTAGTGTTGACTCTCCCTTTTGAGATCTAATAACAACGCTTCCAATATAGACTACTTTAGCTAAACAATTGTGTTTCTCAAAAAAGGTAGCATCAACGTTTGCTTTCTTGAAGTGAATCGAAGGGTACTTCATTGCTAAGTAATGTTACGGAAGGGTCGAAAGAAGGCAACCAAGGTCAAGCATATAATGGATAGGATTGGTTGTTGATGTTGTGTTTGGTGTCGTTTCGAATTATGGAAAGTGAGGAAATATAGGAGAAGTGCCGCCCAATTCTCTGTTGATGTACCATGGACAGTATATATTAAGTCGTTATCCACAAAGGTATCTTAGGGCTATCACTTCTTTCCTTTTGGCATGATCCATATGATACAAACGAAACGAGAAAATGTGCAACTTCAATAAATGACTCTATTCATAAAAGTACTAGGGATGCCTATGTTCTTGATTCCCCATGTATTCTATTATTATATCATCTATTCATGGGTCTCAGAAAATATGTAAGTTGATATAATTTATCCGAAGGCATATTGGTCTTACGACATTTCAAAAGATCTTTTTGACTTACTTCATTATGTATTGCATTCATTTATACATGTATATTAACCCATGACCAGATGGCATTATATACGCGTATATTATATGTATATGGGATATGGAGAAAGGTTACGACATTATATATGCACTACCACCTGATCAGTTGATATACGTTGATGATTACGCCCACAAAGGCTGAGATGACATGGTGGGATGCCCTCAGAGGCTTGATGATGTTATGTACGCATATACCTATGCATGATATGGCATTTACACACACATGCATAACATTAAATATGTTTCATGATTCACACAGCTATTCCGACTAACAGATTGAGTCCTTTACTCCATGTTTTGTTCATGTCTTTTAAATAATGCTTTTTATGCCTTACATACTCGGTACTTTAATTGTATTGACGTCCCTTTTGACTACGGATAATGCGTTTCATACCTAAAGGTCTTGATAGACAGGTTGGCAGTCCGCCTAGTAGGTTATCGGCTAAACGGAAAGTGTTGGGCACTCCACTTGCTCTGAAGTTGCCTATTTGGTTAGTATGCTTTGGAGGCTTGTAGACGTTTATGTACTCTTAGAGGCTTGTAGACAGATGTCATGTATATGGATACTTGTATGGCCTTGCCACCTTATGTTTTGAGTGTACAAATGATCATATCGGTCTTATAGGCCCATATGTCACATGTATAAGTTTCTATATCATGTTGGGTCGTCCTATGTCTAGTATTCCCTTACGTTTTATTCTAGTTATCTCATGATAGCCCTTTTGGCCCATTTACCCATGATGGTGTAATAAGAAGATATGTTACGTTGGTACTCAGTTGAGTAAGGCATTGGGTGCTCGTCGCGGCCCTCCGATTTGACAAAAGTGGTATCAGAGCAGTTTTGTCCTAGGAAGTCTACAATCCATGTCTAGTAGAGTGTTATTTATGGGTGTGTTGTGCACCACACTTATATGCAGAGGCTACAAGGCATTTAGGAGTGTTACTCTTCTTCTTACTCTAGATCATGTGGTAGAGCTTAGTTGTAAGAATTCAAACTCCTAACTTCTTTTTTATTCATAATCCAACGATACCTACATCTAGAAAGACAGTTTGTAAGAGATGTAGCTGCGAAAGAGTTGAGTAAGAGGAACCTAATTTTGCATCATGCTTATGATGAGTAATTGTGAAGTCTTCAGCAGATCATGTGTGTACTAAGATGTGCAAGCTTCTTGATAAGGAGCCCTAAGGCATGAATATCTATCTACCCACATGGTAAGCAGCAATGAGAGAGTCAGAAGGTAGACAGTTTCAACAAGTAAAATAAGCAAGGTAAACAAGGGTATGAGGTACCCAGCTAATGAAAATTACAAGTATTTACAATTCAGGTAGATAATTATAAGCAATTTGAGTTATCTTCAACTGTAACAGAGGTATCTACAATTGGCCACACCCATCTCAATTATGCCCTATGAGAGCCAACACGTATAGTTTAAGAGAAGGACGGGGTATCATGATCCAGCTGGGGTTAGAGTAACCCAAAATGGGGACGAATTGATAGGGTTAGCTAACATTTCCGAAGGATATCGCAAACGTGTTAATAATTATCCTTGTGAGACACCTAGATGGTGCACTCTTGAATAATACAACAAGATATGAATACTAGAATGTTCAAAAAACAAAAACATTTCAGAAGATAGGGACTGGAATCCTAGAAGGGATAATTATTTACCTTAGTATGGCTCTCGTCCCTAGTAAAGAGAGAATATCAGGCAACCCGAAGAGCCAGTGGAGGGAGAGCTAAAAGCAAAAGAATGTTTTGTTGAGGTTTTCAGAATAAGGTGATAGACAGAAATATTAGTAGGAGAATAAGAAGAGAATAAATGAAGCAGTATGAGCATGATGTGATAAGTGGGTGATAATAGCAAATCAAAATATGACCGGATGACAGAGTCTATAGTCAAGTGAAGGGAAAGACAAGAGGAGACATGCCTTGAATCAATAAAAGGGTATAAGCCATGAAGCCATATCCTTATTCCGAGAGATAAGTTGGTGGTTCCAACCTGATTACCAAAAGGAAAAGTTAGACCCCGGAGTAATAGAAAACCGTATGGGTTAGGGAACAAGATAAACTAAACATAAATTACGGACCGAATGATTTGATGATAGTAGGCATCGTGAGAATTTCTGAGATCGCGTTCTGGCGATAATAAAATGGACAACAAAAGAATAACTTGTAAAGGTCATTCAGGAAGACGTTTCCCTAAAGCAAACAATGTGAGCAAAGTTAAGCTTAAGGGACTATGTGTGCCAGTTACACTAGGTGTCACCCTTGTGAGTAAGAAATTTCATTATCCTTGGTGTAGAAGGATTACAGTAAGGCGAGCATGAGTCAATGAAGATGTGAAAAGACGCCAAGGATGAAGAGAGGGGAAATATGGTGTGATATGGTATTTAGTAGGTTATATGCTTCAGTAAAGGAAGAATGCGATAAAAATGAGAAAGGGATGAGATTGCACATATTCAAATCCCACAGATAAGTTACGACTCCAGAACATTACGCAAGCACGACAGTAGGGAGAGGCAGTAAGGGTTCCTGGCTAGGATGTTATTGATAAATAAGTGAGAATGAGTACTTGATACGTAAAAAGTCGGTGCAAGAGGTAAGATAAGACAAAGGACATATCCCAAGAGAGATTACGCGGAATATAGATATGAGAATGGACCAACGAGTAGTTAGTAGTTGATTCAGGAAGAGCCTTGTTATGTCTAGACAAGAGGATATAGACAAATCAGCAAATGGTGCAAGATAAACATAGTGAAACCCGATATAGTGAATTTAGTCTCGCAGATAGGACATTATAATCCTTGAGAAATATTCAGATAGGAGTTGGGGTAGTTAAATGTACCATATGAGTGTTACGGAAATAAAAGAGAGCGCCATTAGAAAGACAGTAGAAATTTCAGTTAAGAAGCAACCTATGAGCACATAAGCATGGAAGTAAGTAACAAAGATAATTATAGTTGAGAAAGAACATCACAAAAAATTTCCGTCTGGTAAACAATTTAATAAGCTTGCAGCTTATAAGAGTCAAAGGGTGTGTCATGACCCAAAGCGATGGGCCATGACGAGTGCCCTAGCCTACTTGTCGAACACCCCTAAGCGTACATCTAAGATAAACACATGAAATAAGTGTAGGACATGCATAACGTCTGGCATTAAACTATTGAATTATGTGAATAACATACGTGAGAAAATGTGCCCAATGACATATGTACTATACGAAATATGGTTGATGCAATATAAAAAGCGGAAACAAGAAAACAAAAGATAGAAGTAAGACGCTCAATGAACTATCAAGACAACAAGTAGGAACTAGTCTACTTACCTTCTTGATGAAGTCACGGAGTACCTATACTATACGAACAACCCTCAAGACAACAATGGTCTTGCAAACTGTTCGATCAAACAAAGGAACAAGTTCAATTTTGAATCACACCAAAATTGGACAAGTTAATTCACACGATTTTGGGAGCAATGTGTTGCCGGTTTTTGATTGATAATAATGTCAAAAGGTATCAAAATAATGAAGTGTTTAGGCTTATATAGAATGAGCCTTTACCTAAATCAACTAGGAAAAGAATAACTAGTTAACTTAAATCAACTAGGAAACAACTAATTAACAAAAAGGCCACAATTTGGCTAATTTAAAGAATAGTCATGCAGGACCAAACAACTAAGAATTAATGTCTTCAATAACTACATAATAATACAACATAAACAGAAATGTACATCTTCAACACAAGATTCATCCATAGCAAGATTTATGGACGCTTGGATCTTCTCCAAGGCTAACCAACGCCTTTTCTTGTCTTGTTCATAGATGGCATTGATAACACTTGATCAAATTTATTTGCATCATTCTCCCCCTCTTGAGAGAATTTCGTCCTCGAAATTAAACCATCTTCGTCTTTCAAAGGGGCACTACCTGCAACACAAGGAGTTAAGTCAGAAACGTTGAATGTCTTAGAAACACTAGACTCACCAGGTAGGTCTATAACATAGGCATTGTTATTGATCTCCTGCAATACTTGGAATGAACCATCTCCTCGCCGCATGTTTACATATTCCTGTAAAACATCATCAACAACACTAGACATGGGGTGAACGTTAGTAGAAACTTCATCATTAGAGCTCAAGTAAACACCCTTATGAATTAGGCAAATTAAGAGTTTAGAACTATCATTACTTCTCAAATACTCACCTGGTTGCATCATAACACAAATATTACCTGACAGGTTCGCTGTACTAGCATTGGCTATGGCTTCAGATTTGGGCTCCATTGGAGTCTTAGCTCTAGCCGCCTCTTTCAGTTCCCTCATGCGCTTGTAATCATCACTAACCTGTTGCGGTGTTAAGGGCTTAAGTACGTAACTCTTGCCCTCCAGCTTGACTGTATAAGTGTTGGCCCTTCCATCATGATCAACATATCTATCAAACTGCCAAGGCCTGCCCAATAGTAAATGGCACGCCTGCATAGGCACCACATCGCACAAGATTTCATCCTGATAAGCTCCCACCTTGAACTTAATGAGTGCCTGCCTTACTACCTTTAATTCACCACATTTACTCAACCACTGCAATCTATAAGGACGGGGATGTTTCCTCGTAGGTATACTAAGTTGAGTCACTAACGTGTGGCTTACTACATTAAGCAACTTCCGGAATCTATTATCATTGAGCACACCTTTTCTTTCACCCTACATCTGGCATGAAACAAGTTCTCACGCTGCATAGCTCCTTCCTCCTGTACGTTCATAGNCCTCATGTCAATTTCGCGGTTCGCTTTCTCAACATGCGAACCGCTTTTTGACCGCGTTTTCCACCTTAAGCCACTGCTCCACTTCGCGATGGGTTTGGGGAGTTTCGCGATTCGCTTACCCAAAAAGCGAATCGCTTTTTGGCCGCGAAACTCATCCCTCATCTGCTCTCTTTTTTCTTCTTTTACAAAATTAAGCCTAACTTTTTCATACGGGGTCCGATTTGAACGATTCTTTTTGCCACGGCTCCGTAATTTCAATACGGAGCTAATTCTCCAAACAAAATCGAATTTGGAGGTCGTTTACTAACTCTAATCTCAATTAAACCAGAAACACACTATTTGTCGCTTCATGAAGCGACGAACTAAGTCCCGTTAACGATCCGAAATCCATCCGGGACCCTCGGGACTTCATCTGAACATGCACGCATGTTCCATAATCTCATTTAAACTTGTTCCAATCATTGGAACACTAAAACGAACGTCGATTTATTGGATTTGCATTGAAAGAAATTCTATGAACTTCAAGGATCCTCAATTCGGTCCTTCGATCCGAACCCGACCAAACGGAGTCCGAATGGTCTGAAAATTTGCACGCAAGTCCAAAATTACATAAGGAACCTACAGCAACTTTCGGAATTTCATTCCGACTTCCGGATCAAAATTCGACCTATCAACCGGTAATCCGAACTTCCTCGACTCAAGTCTATTATTGTTCGAGGTCTATCAAATATATTCCGGTCACTCGTCTAAGTCATATATTCCCTGCCGAAGCTAGTTGAGTCGTCGAATTTCAAATCCGAGCCTTCTAACTCAAAAGTCAATCTCGTGGTTGACTTTAGCGACTTAGACTTTCTTAAATGAGACCATGTGTCTCATTTCTTTTTAATTCACTTCAAGTACATTTTACTCGATTTAAATCTCACACTACATAATAAATGGAATAATTCGGTGCAATAAAGTGAGTCATCACATGTTCTCAACAAGAAGCAATTTAGCAATTAGCACATGATTTCTAGTCCCTCAAGCTAAGATTAGGACAGCCACTTACCTCGCTTTTCTTTCAAAATTCTAGGTTTCCAATGCATTCAAATCTCCACAACAATCAAAGCCACAAGCCTTCGAGCCTCAAACTCGTCTTAGATTTCTAGTACCGTTCCACCACGAAATCGTCAGCAATTTGTACTAGGGTTTTGGGGTTAGCAAGTGGGAAATTTCGTAACTGATGTTGGGGTGTTGAAAGGATGATTTCACGATTGTTTTTCAGTGTATTTGGGGTTGTTTTCAGACGATTTCTCAGCTGGGTTTTGGTGAGTTTAAATGGGGAAAGCTGGGTTGGTAATTAGGGGTTGATAGCTATGTGATGGAGGTGTTTTTCATGGGATTTGGGGCTGTTTACAAGGTGATATGCTATGGTTTGAAGGTGGTTTGGTGAGCTTTACATAGAAAGTGTCGAAAATAAGAGGGTTTTTGCTTGTTAGGGTTATGGGTCCTTATTTATAGTGGGTCAAAAATCGGAAAGAAAATAAGTGGCCAGATGCCAGAATGCGATCGCATTCTGGTCGCAGAACACATATCGGTCCGCATTTGGGCCGCATTTCTGACACAATATTTGACCCCAAAACTCTGTCTCACTCTGCGATCCTACTGTCAAATTTGCGGTTCGCATTCCTGAAATGCGATCGCATTTCTCGTCGCATTTTCGACGAAAAGTTTGCCCAGTTTTTTTGTTTCACTATGCGACACCTGTGCGAGATATGCGGTTCGCATATCTGAAATGCGATCCGCATTCTCGTCGCATTTTCGACAAGAAGTTTGCCCAGTTCTCTGCTTCACTATGCGAAGAAGGATGCCAACTATGCGACTCGCATTTGCACATATGCGATCGCATAGTGGACTTTGCGACACCTTTTGCCCTTTTTCTCTTATCTTTTGAATTCTTTTCCCTACTCTTGGGTTCTTATACCTCATTTACTGTAAAAGAAAAATAATAAGATTGCATAATCACAAGGAGGGATTTGCACATTAAACAAGCCAAATCTATATGATTTACTACTACGTGTTTCTACGACACATCGGGTCGTTACACCTACCCCTACAGTCCAGGTTGATTCTACTGATGACGAGACATCGGAGCGGTCATCAGAGTTCGAAGTGGACGAATCAGAGGAGGCCAGTTTAGAGGTCGATGAGAGTGCAACCCCTAAGCCAAAAGGAAAAGAAATTGATGTGCCTACGGCGGAGGAGGAACAAGAGCAAGCCGACATTGAGAAGGCCATTGAGCGATCATTAGCTGATAAGGCTTCCAGGAGATGGCCACCAATGGGAGAAGCTAGCAGCTCAGCGGCTCCCCCACCGGCTTCGGACCAGACCCACTCTTCTCCTCCAGCACCGACGGAGACCTAGGCTACTGCATCTCTTCGCGCAATTGCGCCACCAGGGAGCCCCTTGTCCTTTATATTCCTTTTTATGCATTGGGGACAATGCATGTGTTTCAGTTGGGGGTGGTAGCCTTATATTCTTGTTTTGCCTGTATATTTGATTTATTTGTGAGCATGTTTAGTGACATTTCATACCTGTACATTACATAGCAATGCTTTATGATTCATGTGTATATGTTGTTATAATTAA
Organism: Nicotiana obtusifolia; assembly: GCA_002018475.1. Taxonomy (NCBI): domain Eukaryota; kingdom Viridiplantae; phylum Streptophyta; class Magnoliopsida; order Solanales; family Solanaceae; genus Nicotiana; species Nicotiana obtusifolia. The sequence continues at coordinate 5,243 of MCJB01050774.1, read as the reverse complement.
ATAGTTAGCAATAAATTTCCCTTATTTTTTCTTTTGCCGGGTTCTTTTTCAAGGGTGTAATAGTAGAATCGGGCCTTTAAATATGAAGTATATTGACCAGGATGGTACATCTGTTGAAAATCAAGTATGTAAACTGATGCAATATACAAAGCGGAAACAAGAAAACAAAGATAGAAGTAAGACGCTCAATGAACTATCAAGACAACAAGTAGGAACTAGTCTACTTACCTTCTTGATGAAGTCACGGAGTACCTGCACTATACGAACAACCCTCAAGACAACAATGGTCTTGCAAACTGTTTGATCAAACAAAGGAACAAGTTCAATTTTGAATCACACCAAAATTGGACAAGTTAATTCACACGATTTTGGGAGCAATGTGCTGCCGTTTTTAATTGATAATAATGTCAAAAGGTATCAAAATAATGAAGTGTTTAGGCTTATATAGAATGAGCTTTTACCTAAATCAACTAGGAAAAGAATAACTAGTTAACCTAAATCAACTAGGAAACAACTAATTAACAAAAAGGCCACAATTTGGCTAATTTAAAGAATAGTCACGCGGACCAAACAAATAATAATTAATGTCTTCAATAACTACATAATAATACAACATAAACAGAAATGTACATCTTCAACACAAGATTCGTCCATAGCAAGATATATGGACGCTTGGATCTTCTCCAAGGCTAACCAACGCCTTTTCTTGTCTTGTTCATAGATGGCATTGATAACACTTGATCAAATTTATTTGCATCAATGGTAGGGCGAGCCGACAAGGTCACATACTATCTGACTATACATGACTGTCTACAGACCACTAATAGAGTGTACAACTGTATAAAGGATGAGAATGGGCCCCGTCATACCCATATATGGATACAAACATATCGTACCAAAACTCAAAAGCAGCTCCGGATCAAATGGAGCACACCAACTCTCGCTGAAAAAGGATCCTAAGAAGGGGGACTGTCAACCTGTGTACCTGCATCTGCAGGCATGAAATGCAAGCCCCAGGAAATAGGGGAGTCAGTACATATAATGTACCGAGTAAGTAAGGCATAAAAATCAGTACATAGAAGACAAAAGAAATATGGAGTAAAGGAATCCGCCTGTAAGTCCTAATAACTTTGTGAACTAGCCAGCAGACTCCACAAGAATGGAAAGCAACAATAGAACATCATCAGACTGAGACAAGAAAAGATAGCAACTCCCAACTGAACACCAAGCCAAGCAGACTATTCAAAGGAAGACACATGAAACACACAAACAGTCTACTGCTGCAAGCCCAGCACACAGTCAACAACAACAATCACTCCACCTTAAACAGTCATCTTCAACTTGGCTTTTCTTTACAAAGTCAAAACAAAATTGAAGATAGTTTGCTCTTTTTTGTCATTCTTTTGAGAACTCTAGAAATCTTTTTTGGATATCAGATGTACATACAAGGGGCCACTTCCCTAAATCAAACAATAGAAGCAGGAACACATGTACTTTTTTGTATAACTGACCTAGAATAATCTCACTCTGTTTTTATACATGCGATTGCCTATCACTCTAAAATAGACAATTGTCACATTACCATAGGTCTAACTTGCCACATCTTAGGTATATTAGTTATCACACTAAGTATACATTTACTCTTGTATTAGAGGTAAGGTTTATGCGGGCTCCACTTTTGTATTATGTTTCTATTAATAAAATTCTTATTTAGCTAAAAAAAAAAAAAACTTTGTGAACCCTGAAATGTTTATAATGTCATGCATGTGCGTATGAATGTCGTATCATGCATAGGTATATGCGTACTCTGAGGGCATCCTGTTATATCATCTCGGCCTCTGTGGGCGAAAACATCAACGTATACCAACTGATCAGGTGGTGGTGCGTATATAACGCCATAACCTTTCCTCATACCCCATATATATATATATATATATGCGTATATAACGCCATCTGGTCATAAGTCAATGTACATGTATAAATGAATGCAATGAGAAGTAAGTCAATAAAATCTCTCGGAATGTCATAAAATCATTGTGCCTTCGATTAATATCATGAAATGAACTTTATCAATTTACGTATTTTATGAGACCCATGAACAAATGATAGAATAATAGGACACATGGGGAATCAAGAACATAGGAACCCCTAGTACTTTTAAGAATAGTGGCATTTATGAAAATTGTGCGTTTGCTCGTTTCATTTGTATCGTATGGATCATGCCAAAAAGAAAGAAGAGATAACCTTAACATACTTGAGACGATTCTCTTAACAATCCCTCTAACCCACGTCTTTTGCAAAAAATACGTAACGGCGAATCGAAGTAGCGAAAAATCCGTATGATATTCTTTAGAAAGATTGTACCGTGCTCCCTTAGAATTGCATCTCACGCTGCTGTAACATTATAAGGGTTCATATGAGTTCTTTTTTGAGACTTTCAATTTGTTACTAGCAAGCATATACATCTCACTTTAATTGTCTTTATCATAGTAGGTGTGGGCCCCACTTTATGTGATTACTTTGCCAAAGAATCCCCTAAATATGCCACCTAGCTACCTAATTTACCTAGTCACTATTAGGCTTGATTAACAATACAACTTGCTGCCACGTTGGGAGGTCTAATTAATTAGTTAACTTTCCACTAAAATCAATAATTAACCAATTACCAACATAATTAGTAATTATCTCAAATTACTTAAAATACTAATCACCTTTAACATAGTTTATACACCTTTTTTTTTTTTGATTGAAATGAGTTATTTATTGATAGCTTAGAAAAAATTTACAAAAGAGGGGGACATAAACCTTACCTCGCAAGGATGATGTGTTAAGGGTTCTAGGTGATCTATTCCCAAATCATGCATGTTGTTGGTTCCCTGTTCCTTTGTTTGCGGAGTTGGATCAGTTCTGGCATACAAGGGAGTGCTGTGATTGGCCTGGGTGTAAATTATGCTAAGCCTGTGGGGGATGATGCTTTTATAGGTAGGAGGTGATTGGAGCAATTGTATTAGAATGAGCACCAGTGGTGCTAATACCACACAAAACAATTGCGCCAATGACCTAGCCCTATAAGAAGCATACCTTGTTGACATGATTACAAAATCCAGTTGATGAGTCTGTGCATTGCTGTGAGGCCTTTGTGCAGCTGTTCTGATTCTTCTTTCTCTGTTTTTGCTGCTTTCTTTTGTTGCTTTGCATTGTTGACGCTTAAGGTTCGTAGCTCTGTTTGTTGTGTATTCCGGCCCTGAGTTTTTGCTGCTTGTCGAGAGTAAGGAAGTTGGCTGTTGGCTCGATGCATTGCTGTGATCTTACTGATATCTTCTCTTCTTTCTCTTATGTTGTGAGAAGCTTGTTTTTGCTTGAGTTTGCTGTCTGATGTTTCTTAAGAGAGTGTTTGTGCTCAGCTGTGTGCTCCAGTAAGATATCCTTGTGTCCAGCTGCTTTGTTGAGCATTGATGGTCGATATATCTCTTTGTTACTGTTGTTTCAAACTGCAAAAGCAAACTCAAGGTAATCAGTGGTGTGATGTGAAGTAAGCAAGGTAGCAGTATGTTAAGAAGGATCAGTTGTGTGCTCCATGTTCTTCCCTGTGAATTCAGTTGTTTTATTGTATCTTGTTGCCTGCTCTCTGTATGTATTGATTTATTGCTTGCTGGAGATGGAGTTGTTGAGGTTGCTAATTGTGAGTTATGATTTCTTTGCATAGTATGCTGTTTTTGCTGGGTCAAAAGGAGGTTCTGAGGATTTGCGAACAGCTGCTGTGTGCTCCAAAGTTTTCCCAGTTGCTCTGTTAAATTTTGTTGGTTGTTTGAAGCATTTGCGAGCTGTAACTTCTTGGCATTTCTCCCTGCTACTGTTTTTTCTAGCTGCAAAGACAGAATTAGAGAGATCAGTGATGAGGTATGAATTGTATGTGATAGCAAAAAGCTGCAGCTGATCAGTTGTATGGTCCATGTTCTTCCCTGTATAACCACTTGTTCTTTTAAGGTTTGTTGGCTGCTTGAGTCATTGGTGAGATGTAGAGTGTTGTCTTGTTCACCTACTGTTGCTAGTTCATCCTGTAAAAACAGAAATGGAGGAATCAGTAGTGTGGCATAATCTGTGTGGAGCAGCAATGAATTGTTGTTTCTTTCAGCGTTTTTAGTCACTTTATTCCCTTCCTTCATTTTCACCCCATGATTTTTCATTTTGTTATATTTACTCGAAGGTAGGGGCATTGCGATTTGTCATTATTTAGGATTTGCTTTGCAGTCCTGTCCAGGTGATTGAAATGCCGACATTCAAAAAATCCTTCCTCTAAGGCTAGGTTTGCAATGTGGTCGGCCAGTTTGTTTCCTTCTCTAAATGTGTGGGAAGTGTTCAGTGTAAGCTCTTGTTTCATAAGAAATATTTCTTTTATTTGATCGATTATGCACCAAGGGGATTTCCATTTGCCATTAATGATGTTGCTTAGTAGCATGGAGTCAGTCTGCAACCAGATTTGCGTGTAGCCATGTGATATGCAGTATCTTAAGGCTTCTTTGATGGCTATTGCTTCCGCTTCTGTGTTGGTTCCTTCTTGTATCTCAGTGCCCATTGCATATATGAGGTCGCCATTCTCATTTCTCAGACAGTAACCGATGGAGCTTCTTCCTGGATTTCCTTTTGATGTGCCATCTGTGTTAACCTTTATCCACCCCGATTTTTGGGAGTTCCCAAATCACTTTGTTGTATGTTGTTTTGGATTGTGAATTTCAAGCTTGTGGAGAAGCTCACTCCATTTGTATGGAGCGTCAAAACCTGGTTTTCTGGTATTTACTAGAGCTTGGATTGTGGTGGATATTTGGTATATGACTCTGCCAGTTGTTATTGGTTCTCCATGTTTGATACTATTTCTTCTTTTCCAGAGTTCCCAAACTATGCAGGAAGGTAGTGCTTGTAGCACTATTTTGATTCTATTGATTGTTTGAGTTGTCCAGCATTTCATTATTGCTTGTTGGAAAGTTAGACCTTCCATAGTGATTCCTGCTCTCTGTAGAAAATATTTCCATACCTTGTTTGCTGTGCAGGAGTCAAAGAATAGGTGTGTCATGGTTTCCTCCTTTGGATCAGTACAGCACCAGCATTTCGAAGGTAGGTGATATCCCCATCTTTTCAATATATCATCTAATGGGAGTTTTGCCTTCCATACTCTCCACATAAAGAAAGCGATTTTGAAAGGAAGTCCTTTGACCCATATCTTTTCGTATGCTTTCTTTGGATTT